>SJVG01000466.1:0-29127 GCA_034774675.1 Scedosporium minutisporum
TTCTCTTCTTTTGTTTGTTTTCTGACGCTGTCTTCCTTCTTTTTTGCTTGGTCACTCTCTCTTGTCTTGGGTCATCCTTTTGTTTTGTTTTTGTTTGTTTTTTTTCTTTTTTTCTTTTTCTTTTTCTTTCTTTTTTTTCTTTTTCTTTTTCTTCTTCCCCTTTCTCTCTTTTTTTTCTTTTTTTTTTTTTTTTTTTTTTTTTCTCTTTTCGTTTTCTTGCTGGTCTTCACCACTTTGTAGACTGAAAAGGTTACTCTGTGACTCCTGCATTCAAGGTATCTAGTACATGCATCAATGCTAGAAATCATGGTGTGACTGTTCTCTATTTATATTGAGAGGAATATATGCTCCCTCGAAGGATAGTAAACGTTGTACCTTTGTATTAAAATTTGACGTATGAAATCACTACAGGAGCAAAACAATGCACCATAATGTTGACATCAGTATCTGTTGGTATTGATTGATTGATTGAAGTTTCTACTGTATTCTAATAGGTGACAGCCAACCTATCACGCTCCTCAGTGTTAGTTCAGCGTTGTTTGTTGTTTTGACAGTGAGACGTGGCTAGCGCCTATTTTAGAGGTCGCGTTTCTGGGCTCGTGTGTCGCGTCGCTCCTTCCGTGTCAGGACATGAACTCCGAGCCAACCATGCAGAGAACTGAGTTTGGAGAGTGTACAGCGGGGAAACTCATATTGGAATGTTACAGGCCTGGCCACTGGCGGCACAAGCATTTGACCTGTTCTCATTCAAATTTAAGTTGATTTCAATGTTGACAATCAATAATTACTACGTAAAGGATATGGATAACAAATATCGAGATAGGCGCGAAGTAGAAACTGGAATTGCGGGTTCACGATCGAGGATCAATTGATGTATCTTGATACGATCAGAATAAATGTGGGGAGCCAAAGGGGTAAATCCTGGCATGCGATTCTTTCTCGTCAGTGAGCTAAACATGAATGAAATGTCGAGAAGCAGAGCGGGACTAAGAAACGTGTCTGCTGGTTTGGCGTGCGACTGGGGTTCGTTTGGCCCAGTCATCGCGTCCATGCCTGAAAAACAAAGCGGCGGGAGCAGGTACACAACAAAACGGATTGATAGGCGGCGACTGAACAGGAAATTCTGGCGCTGGTACGAATCCGGTATTTTTTGAGCCTACATGGCGCGTACCCAGGCATATGGCTGGGTCTTGCCAAACAACAGCGCTAATAAACAATGGGCGAGAAGAGGCATCGTCACGTACCTGTGTGCTAAAAATCATAATACCGCGTGTCTAAACCTGAGGCATGTGTCTTCTCATTGTGCGGCAACGGTCACGTCTCTAGAAGTACACATACACTAAACCTTGCAAAGTACATGGGGTACCAGGCAATCCGTGAGCGACGGGTTGTTCCTCGCCCAACAATTGAAGCTAACGAGCAAACCCAAGGTCTAAAGTGCCTAGGAGCTTAGTCAGAGGCGGGCTGTTGTCCCGGCCCAGCAACTGACTGCACCATCCCCCAATCGCATTGCTCCCCCGAACCTCACTCCAACTTATCGACACCCTCACTTCGACGCCTTCTCCCATCTCCCACTTTACTTCCAACCCCGTACCGGTGTCATCGACAACGTAACATGTCCCGGCAAAATACGCAGATTTTCGAATTATCCTGACCTTGTCTAGCGACACCAACCTACCGCGAAATCCTGCAATACGAAATCGACGCCGCCCATCGTCCTCCCAGCCCCTTTACCGAAAGCCTGACAAGTAAATTATGTACTAGCATCGGCGTCCTAGTCAGAAATCGCGGGCCCGAGGCGAACCCAGTTAGCCTCTAAATCGTGCGAATTGCTCCTCCCGGGTTCTGACTTGGATCGCCAGAGGACTCTCAAGCTTGCCTTCAGCTCCACCTAAACGTCTATCGAACTCTTCACCGGGCCGAGACATCGACACGACATTGACCTGCATCTTTTGTCCATTATTCTTTCCTTATCATATTTAGAAATGACTTTGCAGCCGGGATCCTCGGCAGGTGCGCTGCCAGGCACCAAGCGCTCAGTTAATGTCCGGACCCCATCCACAACACCCTCCCGGGGTACAAGCCCACCGCCCCAAACAGATCGCGGTCGCTTAGAGGCGAGGCATAGCCTCGATGGTTCCAATCAGAGGAAACAGCGACAAAGGAGGAGCGACTCTACTCGGTCAATACAGTTTGATACCGATGCGGTTGATAACGCCTTGTTAAGAGAGATCCATCGCCAGCAAAGAGAAAGCACACCGGGGGTCAGCCCTCACCGCAAACGGCAGAGGCTGAACGGTGACAGGTATGTCCGGTTTGAAAACTATCTAACCCCCCTAGCATTCCTTGATACCTCGAATTTCAATTTCCCCAATACGCCGATCACTGACAAGCATGGGACGCACCAGATTCATACCCACGAGATCCGGCCAAGACTTGCAAGCCAGTTTCAGTCTTCTCCACGAGGACGGGTCTCCAGCCACTCCCCCGAAGCAAAAGAAGCGCACACCGCATGGAGAGCTCCATTTTCAGAAGAGTAAGCCCGGACTACTATCTTATCACTGCGTTCCTCCGGACTAACTTTCTATAGCTGAGGAAGCGAACCGAACATTCTCTAAGCTGCTCCGCGCCGAACTGTTCGAAGGCACTATACCCCAGGAAAATCCTCAGGCGATATCACCCGAGCATGTATCTAATGGGCCGAGCACCACTCATGATCCGGCACGATCACACACTCCACCCAATAACCCTTCCGCTTCTTCTCTTCCTTCCTCTCTCACCCCCTCCACCCCCCACAAAAATCTCTTCTCATACATGTCCCCACGCCATCACGGGAACATTGGGGGACACCCGACACCCTCCAAGACGCCACAAAGCCGCCACGGCCCAAATCTAGACACCCGTTCCGAGTTATACAGCCTGTCCCCGGTTCGATTCGGCAGTCAACAGATGCTTCTCAGTCCACGGAAGCAACCTAGGGCCGTCAGCAAAGTTCCTTACAAAGTTCTAGACGCACCGGAACTTGCAGATGATTTCTATCTCAACCTGGTGGACTGGGGTAGCGCTAATGTTCTAGGGGTCGGGCTTGGATCCAGCGTTTATATGTGGAACGCGCAAACCAGCCGCGTTAATAAGCTGTGCACACTCGAGGATGATACCGTGACGAGCGTTTCGTGGATACAAAAAGGAACGCACATAGCCATTGGCACCGGGAAAGGCTTGGTGCAGATTTGGGACGCGGAAAAGACCAGACGACTCCGAACGATGACCGGTCATACGGCGCGGGTAGGATCACTCGCCTGGAACACCCACATCCTCACCTCGGGCTCCCGCGACCGTCTCATTTATCACCGCGACGTCCGCGCTCCTGATCAGTGGCTTAAAAAGTTGGTTGGTCACAAACAGGAAGTTTGTGGACTCAAGTGGAACTGTGAAGACGGCCAACTTGCTAGTGGCGGTAACGACAACAAGCTCATGGTGTGGGATAAATTATCCGAGACCCCGCTTTGGAAGTTCTCGGACCACACGGCGGCTGTTAAAGCGATCGCTTGGTCGCCCCATCAGCGTGGTCTTCTTGCCTCTGGTGGTGGAACGGCAGATAGGAGGATAATATTCCACGACACGGTTCGAGGGAGTGTTATCAACGAGGTGGATACCGGGAGCCAGGTGTGCAATATCGCCTGGTCTAAAAATTCGAACGAGATTGTGTCGACGCACGGATACAGCCAAAATCAGATCGTCGTATGGAAGTATCCTTCGATGACCCAGGTTGCCAGTCTTACCGGCCACACATACCGTGTCCTTTACCTAGCAATGAGTCCCGATGGGAGAGTCGTTGTTACGGGGGCCGGCGACGAAACCCTGAGGTTTTGGTCAGTGTTTGGACGTCGACCTGGTGCAAGGGACGACAACGATCATGGAAGCGGCCGACTCGCCGACTGGGGCGTGATCCGGTGAGCGTTTTCCTGATCTAGTTCGCGGCAGGCATCTTGAAGCAGTTTTGCTCTGAGATCTCCATGCATATACGCCCCAATATGCATTGCATATAATACCCCGGAACGCTTCATACGAATCCAACACACTATCGCCTCCCAGAATTTATTCCGTAGGAGAACGAATTCACGACACTTCCCGCGCTTATGATCTCTCTCTCTCTTGCTTCAAGGATACCCTTGATTGTGCATATATTTGGCTGGCGTGTTTAGGGTCAATTTCGGAACTTGCATTTTTGGTTTTGGGGGAGGCGGTTTTGCTTTTACCTGGTCATTTTACAATTTTTCGCCCTTGGCATGGATATCCACGGAGACTTTCGATGATTCCCTGTTTTAGTCGGATTGGATTTGGAGTCATAGGCCTTTGGCGAGCGTTTCTGGCATCTTACTTGCATGTCCTTCCACAATGCTGGAGAGGGCTTGCGCAAAAACAGACATGATTCAAACCCGTACATGTATGTGCCGTCAAGGCTGCCAGTACGAAGTAGGCGTGAAGTATCCCATCCGCAAGCCCTTGTAATTCCGACCATGTATTTTCTTTGGCGACGCAAGGTGGTTGTGATCAGTCTGTCGATTTACGGCGCAACGCGGTTAGTAGATCCACCGCAGGGAGGCGGCGGAAATTCGAAAGTTCGCTGAGGACAGCGCCTCAAGTTGATGAGGCTTCAGCACCGATCAAGGTCAGTGATGCTACGGGTGTACACACGGCATTGTAGGTCCTCATAGGGTCAGATGTTTCTAAGAGGTATTGATTGCAATCGTAAACTATAACGCCTTTCCCGGGTATCAGCCCATAAAATCAAGTTACCTACTTCGTCGCACCCAAAGAGGCTCCCGTCCATACATCATATGAATTGAAAACAAGGGACGTTCCAGAACAAACAGTCTCGCGTAGGGGGAAAAAAATGAGAAGTTGGCGAATTGGCCATACATTTGCAGAAGGTCCCAAACTTGCTCTACCATTTAAAATCTATCCAAACAAATTACCAATCGTCACAACCTAGTTGGCTACCGCTTATGATTTATGTGCCTTTCTCTCTCTTGCCTCGGCATCCACAACGGGGCCTTCGGTGCCTGTCGTAGAGGCCTGCGGTAGAGATGCTCCATCGGTTAAAGAAGGCAAGGTCTCGATGGTCTCGTCAGAATCGCCCTGTTGAGGACGAGTACCCTCAATGTCATTTTCCGCGAGGAAGGGAGTCGGAGATCCGTTTACAGGCTCCAGAGTAGGACTGACTGCGTCGAGAGGAAGAGCAGGGTCAAGACTAGGGGCCAGTGATGGCGAGGTGGCCAGTCCATCATTGCCACTTTGCCACTTGCTGACTTCGGCCTTCATAGCTTCCAACTCTTTCTGAAACCGCTTGCCAAACACGTCAATATAGTAAGTCGAGCCATTATAAACACTCCACCCAAAAACGATTACAAGAAAAGCCGCGGAGGCATACTTGTAGTGGAACCATATTGGGCATGGGAGCATAGTAAGAACGGCATAACAGTACTGAATCAACATGAAAGCAGCCTCCTGTAACTCTTCGGGTAGGGAAAGCACAATCCTCCCAATCCAGACCTTGGAGTAGGAGCGTCGCAACCAGGTGAATGAAGTGGGACGACCGGCCGCGATCTTTTCTCTGCGCCGAACTGTAATGAAGAAATAATATGACAGCTGCCACATGGCATAGGGAATAGAGCTCCAGGCGAGCATAGAAACGAGGTTCCCATATGCGGCATGCGAGCCCACTTCTGCATTTTTAATGGCAAAGATGGCGGGGAAGCGCATTTCCTGTTGTTCAGGCGGGTAGAGATGAACAATACAGTGAAGCGTTGCGCAGGGCATGACGTGAATAAACAGTGATGTGACCTTGTCGAAGCTGTGGAAGACGAGAGAATTGCGCCACATGATTATAGCGACAGCGTTGTTACCAAAGGCGAGGCAGTAAACGGCTGTGAATAGCCTCTTGGAGCTAGGGAACACCCAGAGGCTAAGCATTAAGAGGAGGTTGACGAAATAGCAGAGGTCGGCTAGGAAGTAGTGGTAACCTCGTCGCTTGTAGGTGAAGATCCGAATCGGCATGAAGTAGAGAAGTTGTGCTGTGTACCAAAGATGGAAGTACTCGGGATAGCCGCCGATTAGGAATCCGCTAATAAATATGTTCATCACACCGCAAATGAAAGAGATCTTTTCCCGGAGGGTGATAACTTTGGTGTCGTTCCAGCGCAGAGTAAGTTTGTCGACACTCTGTCGCATGCTTCTCCGGTATCTCTCTAGCTGCACTTCCGCCGGCGGAACACGACGCCTCCATTCTTCAACCATGCGATCGCGTGCGACCTGGCCCCGAGATTTGAAGGCATCTCTCGACCGGCGAACCTTTTGCGTCTGGGCCGAAATACCTCTCTGGAGTTTCTCCAGCTGCAGCGGCAGTGCGAAATTGTCGAGGAGATCGAGTACAGTGAGTCGATCAAGGGGTGGGAAGGGATCCAAGTCGTCCTGGTATGAGCTGCTGCCTGAGAATGAGGGATTCCGGGAAAGTGCAGAGCCCTTTGACGTCGTCGAGCCGGGAATGTGTGGATCGTCAGGGGAGGAGCCGTTCTGGCGCGAGTCTAGGAGCTCTCCGTCGCCCATGGTTGGAGGTACAGGTCCGTCCGGGTCAAGCCCGGGGCCGGTCTCTGAGGCCTTCATGGTCAAAATATTATTTTCGAACAGTGACGCTTGCCGAGTCCGCGCTGGAAGAGAAGCTCTCCAACCGCAATACTATACGGCGATAGGGTCCGAAGACGATAGAGTGTGCGATTTGGGATCGAATGGGGAGAACGGGTGAGAAAGAGGGAAGAGCGCTTCGATCTCGCCTTCGTGAACGACGGTCTGCTGGTCAGGGATGAACTCGCTTGTGACTTGGAAAACCACCTCCGGCCCTGGTTCGTTCGGACCAGCCGGTGGACTTAGGAAGCTTTAGAGGAGGATGGGAGAATCTAAAGTTGAGGGGAAACGGTTAACGGCCAGTACTCGATGCGATTGGGGAGGAGAGTGACGAACAGATAAATACATGACGGGAGGCAGTAGGGGGGAGCCTGGAAGGAAACTTCAATGTTGTCCAAAGACAAAGACATGGAGCACAATGCAGCGGTCAAGGGTGTGTAAATGTCACTTGATTGATGTACTTCGTACATTGTCACAAGCCAAAGCTAAGAGCACGTAGCTGACACTAGTTTTAGATACCTCAACTACAAGTATGTCGAATTGAAGCTACTTCTCTTGACCGAGAGCGAGCAGGTGGGCATCCTTTGAGCGGTGGTTGGTCTGCTCCTCGTCCTGTCAGAACCTCGTGACCTCCCGTTGTGGCAGCCTGAACCTTTGAAGCTGTCGAATCAATGATCTACTTGTTTGTTCTAGTTTATATTTTAAAGAGCAATCCAAGGCAGTGAAGTGAACGAAGTACACAGGTTAAAGGAGTAATAAGTACAATTTGTACTTTGGCCATCTGTTGTTTCCTGCGGGTAACTTCAGTACGAAGTACATAATTCTTAGAGAAGAGAGACACAGGATGACGCACCTGCAATTAGCCAGCAGCCCCAGCACTCAGCTCGGCAACGCTTTGTGTATCAGCCGTCAGCAGCCGTCAAATACAAGCCTTCATTTTCCAAACAGAATTAACGCGAAGTCCCCAGTTTCTAACTTTAAATCACGAGCGCGTATCATCACCTCCCTCCTCATCGTGTGCGCGATACCTTCCATAAGACTATCATCCACCATCAACTTGGTGCTTAAAATGCAACGCGTCAACGCCATTTATTTTCGCAAAGCGCAACAATCCGGATATACCCGACAGTAAGATACGTGTCGCGTCCTCTTATCATTGATACCAAGCTTTGCCTCGTCGCATCGCACACTGCGGCGCACGCCGACTTGTCGCCCCTCATCCCAATTCGCCATTACCTTTTTTTTTCTTTTCTCCGCCCCCGGCTCAATAGCAAACATGGGGAAGCTTATTCGCCTTGAGCTCTTCAGTAAGTCCTCTGTCCTACAGGTGATGCCTCTGTGCGCTCGAGAACGTCGCTCCCTCTAACGCGGACCATAGACTTCAAGTCCTATAAAGGACACCATACGTTACTATTCGGTGACTCGTATTTCACATCCATCATCGGGCCTAATGGCTCCGGGAAATCCAATTCGTATGTGCTACAGTTTTGCCTCCATTTGTCTTGGGTGATGACGCAGTGTTGATGCTGACTTGACTAGGATGGATGCAATCTCCTTTGTACTCGGCATCAAGTCTTCACATCTTCGATCCGCACACCTGAAGGACTTGATTTATCGCGGCCGAGTGCTGAAGACATCGAAAATAAACGACGATGGCTCAGCCGATGCTCCAATTGGTAACGGCCATGTGAACGGTCATATCGACAACGAAGATGGCGATTCTCGACGAGCTTCTCGAAATGATCCGAAGACCGCATGGGTCATGGCCGTTTATGAAGACGACGCCGGCGATGAGCAGAAGTGGAAGCGATCTATCACTTCGCAAGGATCCAGCGAATATCGCATCAATGATCGGGTTGTTACTGCCCAGCAATACAACGACGCGCTCGAAGCTGAGAATATCCTGATCAAAGCGCGCAACTTCCTTGTATTCCAGGGAGATGTAGAGGCCATCGCCGCTCAGTCGCCGCAGGATCTCACTCGCCTCATTGAACAGATTTCGGGCAGCCTTGAATATAAGGCTGAATATGAAAGGTTGGAGAGAGAATCGGAAGCTGCTGCTGAAAACTCGGCCTTTCACCTTCATCGCCGCCGCGGCATAAACTCGGAGATCAAGCAGTACCAAGAGCAAAAAAGGGAGGCCGAGAACTTCCAAAAGAAAACCGACGAACGCGATGCGGCTATTGTTACCAAGACTCTCTGGAAGCTGTACCATTTCCAGCGCAGTATGGATGAGTCCAGCTCCTTGATTCACGAACATCAAGAAAACCTCAAGGAATTTCGCCGCAATGTCGAGGTATTCGAGAAGAGGTTAGAAACCGCACGCAAAGAGCAAGCTGTCCTGGCACGGGAAGTATCCAAGGTTGAACGAAATATCAAGACCAAGGAGCGGGACATAGAGGATACCCGCAACGGCCTCGTTCCCATTGATGAGAAGATTGAACAAAGCACGCGAGAGTCGAGTCAGCTGCGTGAGAGGATCGACACCTTGACGAAGGAGGAAAACGAGCAGGCTGAGCTGATCAAGAAGGTCAAGAGTGACATGGTCAAGGTGGAAAAAGCCCAGGAGCATGATGAAAAGGAATATAGAGACCGGATGAAGAAGCAGGGCAAGGAACTGAACGATGCGGACCGGAAACAGTACAACTTGCTTCGAGCCCAAGTGATGGCCAAAACATCCGCGAATCAGACGAACCTGGATAATCTGCTGCGCCAGCAAAAATCGGACGAGGTCACGGTGAACACTTTCAAGGGCCGCTTAGACAGAGTTACGGCCACCCTCGAGAAGTTTGAACAAGAGCTCCAGGCTACCACAAGTCGCAAATCCGCCGCACAAGCGTCCGCTCAGCAGCTTGCCAAGGAGATAGAGGCGAAGAAGAAAGAGTTCAACCAGATCCAGTCCGAGCGGGTACGAACGAACCAGAGACGCACCGAATTGGAAGAGCGCTTGGAGGACGTCGCAAGGAAACTGCGCGAGGCGGATGACGGCAGACGTCAAAACGACCGTGAAACTAGACTGCGCGACATGGTCACGTCCCTGAAAAGAATTTATCCCGGTGTCAAGGGCCGCGTTAGCGACCTTTGTAAGCCGAAACAGAAAAGATTCGACGAGGCTGTTATCGTAGCACTTGGTCGCGACTTTGATTCGGTCATTGTGGATACCGAGAAGACGGGCGTCGCCTGTGTTCAATATCTCAAGGATCAAAGGTTCCCGCCGATGACCTTCATTCCTCTGGACAACATCAAAGTCAGCGCTGTAAATACAGCCATCAAGGGCATTTCCGGGGCCAGGCTGACGATTGATACAATTGATTTCGACTCTCACCTCGAACGCGCCATGTCATACGCTTGTGGAAGCTCTGTGGTTTGCGACAGTCTCGATATCGCGAAACGGATATGCTATGAGAGGAGGATACCAGTCAAGGCGGTTACCTTGGAGGGGTTCGTTATACACAAGGCTGGCCTGATGACTGGTGGTCGCGGACCCGAGCATAAGGGCGGCAAGCGGAGGTTTGAGGAACATGATGTCCAACACCTTCAGCGGCTCGCCGCGCAATGTAAGGATGACCTCGAAAAGCTTCCCAAGGCAGACCGACGTGGTAATACGGAGGAATCTTTGCAGATCGAACTCTCGGGCCTCGAGCAGAGGCTTGCCTACGCTAAGAGCGAACTCGCCGCCCTCGACAAGAATCTGGAGAGCACCAAGAAGTTGAGAGACAATGAAAGCAAGAAGCGTCGAGAAATCGAGCCCGAGTTTACCCAGAAGCGCGAAGCGTTGGAGCGTATCATTCAAACTGTGAACGAGTTCCAGGAGGCAATCTCCCAAGTGGAGGACAAGATTTTCGGGCCTTTTTGCAAAAAGTTGGGGTATAGCAATATTCGAGAATACGAGGCCCAGCAAGGCAGCATGGAGCAAGAAATGGCCGAACAACGCAACGTCTACGAGGTTCAGAAACAAAGGCTGAAGAGTCGTCTGTCCTGGGAAGAATCGCGTTATAGCGAGTCTCAAGCCCGGATTGAGCGGATGCAAGACCAGCTCCGCCGACTGCAGAAAGACGTTGGATCATACCGACAAGAGAAGAAGAGGATAGAGCGAGAGCTAAGCAGTGAGGAGGACGAACTTGCCGCGCTCCACGATGTGTTGGAGGAGCACAAGCTCAAGCATGCCGATAAGAGTGAACACGTCGGACAAGCTCGCGCCGAAGTTCAAAAACGCAGCAAAGAAATCGAGACGAGGCAAAAGGAAATCAGCGCTCTCGAGACGGTTGTGCAACAAAACAGCAATGGGAAGTTCAACCTGTTGCGGCGATGTAAGCTAGAGCAGATCCAGGTTCCACTGCTTAGTGGCTCGTTAGACGACCTTCCGAACGAAGACAACCTTCTTCATCAAGATCCGGATGCAATGGACATCGACGAGGAAGAAGACGAGGAAGCCGAGGACCGGGAAGTAATCCAGGCAGCAATGGATGACTACGGTATCGAACTCGACTTTGACAAGCTCGACGAGGAGCTAAAGGACGTAAGTCGAAGTGAAATGCATAATGTACAACAGCGTAGGAAAATTGCTAATCATACATATCTCTGCAGTCGGATGATGCCAACATTGAAGAGACCCTTGACGAGAAAATCGTTTCCCTCACAACAGAACTTGAGAAACTGAATCCAAATATGCGAGCCATTGACCGACTAGGGGACGTAGAGTCTCGGTTGAAGGACACAGAGCGAGACTTTGAAAAGGCGCGTCTGGCACAAAAGCGGGCACGCGATGCCTTCAACGAGATCAAGACGCGGCGGTTCGAACTCTTCAACAAGGCCTTCAGTCATATTCAGGAACAGATTTCGCATGTCTACAAGGACCTCACAAGATCCGAGGCCTATCCCCTAGGCGGGCAGGCCTACCTCGACATCGAGGAAGATACTGATACTCCCTACCTCTCGGGCATCAAGTACCACGCGATGCCTCCTTTGAAACGGTTCAGAGATATGGAGCACCTTTCGGGTGGAGAAAAAACGATGGCTGCCCTTGCTCTCCTCTTCGCCATCCACAGCTATCAACCCAGTCCCTTCTTCGTCCTCGATGAGGTGGATGCAGCGCTGGATAACGCAAATGTGGAGAAGATCAAAAAATACATCCGGGAGCATTCTGGGCCGGGCATGCAGTTTGTGGTCATCAGTCTCAAGACTGGCCTGTTTCAAGACAGCGAGAGTTTGGTCGGTGTTTACCGTGACCAAGAAGTTAACAGTTCCAGAACACTAACTCTAGATGTAAGTTCTTGCTTCCGCTTTTCCATTATCAACTCCTTACTAGACTATGATGAAGTCGAGCCCCGCTGACCACCATCACAGCTCCGCAAATACGCTTGAAAAAAAATGGAAAAGAAAAGAAAAGGGAATGGCTAACCACTATCCTGACGCCTCTGTGACAGCCAGGATGATGCGACGACATGGATCGTGAGGGAGATGCAATGTGTATTTATTATCGTATTTTACAGGCGGGTTCGCTTGGTGACTTTCTTTGTGTTTCCGAGCAGAGGGAGCCGGGCTAACTTGGAGTCGGTGGACAACTACTTCGTTCTCAATGTGTATTTATCAATTGATTGATGTCAGCGATGATGAACTTGCCTGCTACCTAAAACACAGTTGAAGTCATTGATGGAATCCACACCGGGTCCAATGGTGAGTCCAAGTATGAATGTCCTGACAAGGCATGGGAAACTCTGGAGGTTTGACATCAAATTGATGCAGATGAGGTCCAGCACAAGTAATTGAGGACTGGCAGCAATATATTGATGGTGTTCAATCAAAGGGGAAAAGAGTGAGCACCATATCAATAGCTTATGAGTGGCAATAAAGCTCAGTTCAAATGTTTAGGCAAAAAGAGATGCTATGTAAAGTGTTCTTATTAAGGATGCTCCTCAGTCTTATTTAAATTGTTAACGATTTAAGCTTCAGCTCTATTTTTAACAGCCCTGTTGTCAGCCTTACCTTCAGTACCTTTGTATAAAGAATTCCCATTGTCATCTCCCTTGTCTTTCCATCAACTCAGGCACAGATTGCGGATTTCGCATTGGCTTTCTCAGCACGACAAGAGGAAAATACCTCCACTAATTTCTATTATGCCTCTTTAACACTAGCAAAACACCTTGGAGCTAACCCTTTTCACCGTTCCATATTTTCTCAATCAAGTTGTGGCAACTGAATTCCCATCAGATCAACTTGAAGTCTAGGCCAAAACACAACACATCAATTTCAAGCTGCCAGGACAGCCAACCTGCAAGATGGATCTAGCCCAAACTCTTCTTAAAATGGTAATGCGGGCCTTTTATGACACAAGGCAGATTATTGCTGTGGATGCTGTCATCACCCATTCATGGTGAGTTCTCTTGCCTCCTTCCTGTTTCTTGTTTCTTGTTTCTTCTGGTTGGTTAATATTTCGGGTCTGTTCTAGTTTGCGAGATGATGAGCTTGCATACCTGGCATCACTTAATACCAAAGATCTCCACAAACTTGTTGCCAAGTTAAAGGAGGAGCGCCTCCTTCACCAGTTCAACCGACAGGAGATGCGTGAAGGCCAGGTGCGGCCGGTTACGAGAATATACTATTACATCGACTACCGGCAGACGATCGACGCGATAAAATGGAGGGTTTACAATATTACAAAGGATATCCAAGGAACCACAGTGCCCGCCAGCGAAAAGAAGGAGTATTTTTGCAGTCGCTGCGGGTCGGAATGGACGCAAATGGAGGTTCTTGACAACGTCGGTCCCCAAGGCTTCATCTGCCATCGTTGCGGTCATCCTCTTACTCACGATCTTGATCGGAACTCGGCGGGCCACGAACAGTCTACGAGGTTAAATAATCAGTTCAAGTTCGTCACCGACCTTTTACAACAAATAGACCAGGTTCATATTCCAGATAATACTTTCGAAGTGGCGCTAGGCAACGCGCGTCCGGTCATCAGAGACTCCAACCACCCCGGTATCAAATCTATACCGATGGATGCCGCAGGGAATCGCCCCACGGCCGTCAAAGGCCTGGCGAACACAGGTCCGAAATCGATGGCCGTCAGCATCTCCGCCGCCGACGGTCTCACGGAGGCAGAAAAGGCAGCTGAGATTGCTCGAAGGGAGAAGATTGCCCAGCAAAACGCACTGCCCGCCTGGATGTCGAACAGTACCATCACTGGAGAGTCCTTTTCGGGAGCCCCTACTCCAACCTTGCTGGCCAAGAGGGAGGATGTGGATGTCAAGACAGCAGCTGGTATTCCAACGGCCACCGCTTATGAAAAGGATCACAAAGACATCGACGATGTCTTCGCCAGACTCAAGGCGGAACAGGAGCAGAAAGAGCTGGAAGAAGAAGAATACGGCTCCGATGACGAAGATGAAGAGGATGAGGATGAAGACGAAGATTTTGAAGACGTGATGGGTACCGGTGCTAATTCGACGGCCGGTACACCGTCAGTTGTCGGCATCGGGGCTTCGCATGTAGGTCAGGCACTAGGAGGCGGAGGCGGTGACTTTGATGGAGAGAGGCCAGCAAAGAAGGTGAAAGTTGAATCGCCTGCCCAAGCAAATGGAGAGGAGGAGGAGGAGAGCGACGAGGACTTGGAATTCGAGGATGTCTGAACAACAGCAAAGAAAGGTAAAGAAAGAAAAGAAAAGAAAAACTGAGATCGCCATCGGAAAGTCCTCCAATGCTGTCAAACCTGGCTGGTCCGACGATGGCTCCCTGCAAGTACACTAATAGTCTCCAACTCAACCCAAAGATGCTAGATATGGATTAGACCGATGACCTGGCCCATGAAGCTTCGGACGCCAGATACACTAACTACTCCACTACTTTGTAGGACGAGGGTGCAGAATAAGCCTGTCACCCTTGCCGATTCTCGAGTCCAGACTGGGAGTTACTATTTAACAGTCGCATTCAAGTCTCCAAGCCTCTTGGTTCCTAGCGACAATTGCTTCGTGTACCGGCAGGCCAGGACGGTACTAAAGTATAAATAGAAACCTCGCGGACCAATTTCTAATCTGACCCGAATGACAAGATGGAGAGCATTGATATCAGCTCTCAGCCATGGTCCCCAGATGCGAAAGTGTTCAGCGTTGTATGTGTCGGAGTTGATTAGTGAGCATCCGTGAGCTTAAAACATTCTCGGCGTTTTTACTTTGGCCGTCGTTCAAATCTTGGATGCATCAAATTGATGCTTATGCCGTCATCGCCGATACTATTACTCTCTATTGACACACCCGATGTCAGATTTAAATGGCATCGTTTCCCTCTTTATTCCAAGCTCCTCGAGGACAGCCCGCGGGTCTAGCGAACGCATCTACCATGGGCTTGGCTCAGGTCTTGCTGGCGATGAAGTCTTAAAAGTCTTTTATCATTTCGTGATTCGTCTTCACAATATACTCACACGCCCTCGTCTATTATTAAGAAAAGAAGGAAAAAAATGAAATAAAAAGAAAGAAATACAAATAACCCCCAAAAAGAAGAAAAGGGAGAACAGAGAAAACGTGGGGAAGGAAAGAAAAGGAGAGGGAAAATGCCCACGGATCTCCAATTTCCTGCTATTTTCGTGCTCCCGGTTCACCTCCCGCCTGATCGTCTCCACGAACTCGAGGAGAAGATACCAACAATTACATATAACATCAACGAGGCCGATGTTATCCTGGGAAATATTTCCAAGCCGGAAAGGGCGTTATTTGAGTTAAGACGGCGGAAAGTCAGCTTTGCGCCGACACAATCCCACTTAGATTCTACTAGGCCGGAGCCAAAGAGACGAAAAGTATCTGAGACGCAATCGCAGCGACCGTCGAATCTGCTACAAATAGCGAGACTCGAATGGCTCTCGGATTCTCTAGAGCAAAAGCGAGTGCTCCCTTTGGACGACTACCTCGTTCTCGAAGTCACCAAGAAGACGCCGGCTCCCGGCTCGAGAATCCCAGTAGATAGCAACCACCCCACAATTCCCGGTTCTGTGGCGGATCGTACGCCGGGATCGAGCCCGAGAAAGCGGCCTTTGTTCTTGCGGGTATCCACCTCCGATGCCTTACCGCCGGTCCCGGACTTTCTTCACACGGCGTATTCTTGCCAGCGTCCGACCCCGCTAGAGCCGCCTAATTCTTCATTTATCGACCTCCTCAAGAAAATCAGGAAGCAGAGGATTTTAAGTGGCGACCAAGTAGGGGTCAGAGCGTATTCCACTTCCATCGCCTCTCTCGCCGCTTATCCGTATCTTCTCCAAAGTCCCCACGGTAAGCATGTCCATCGAACGCAACGAGGCACCCCTGTTGAAGGGATCTCCTAGCCTGTCTGGAAACATGATATCGATGGGCGAATGGAAACATTATCCTCCCCGGACTGGTCACTAATAGATGGTGATGTAGAGGTTACAAGGCTCCCCGGCTGCGGCCGTAAGATTGCCGAGTTGTTCCAACAATTTATGGATACTGGAATGATCGAGGAGGCAAATGAAATCGACACAGTCCCACGGCTTTCCGTTCTTGCACTTTTTTATGATATCTGGGGCGTAGGAGACGTAACAGCGCGCGAATTTTACAACAAAGGTTGAGAAACCCTCCTCCCCGAGTTCCCCCGTCAAAACACCTTTTACACACTAGAGAATCCTCATGTTTCAAATCGCTGACAAGAATCTTCGCAAGGTTGGAGGGATCTCGATGATGTTATTGAGTATGGGTGGAACACACTGACTCGCGTGCAACAGATAGGGGTCAAGTTCTATGATGAGCTCAAGATCAAAATTGGAAGGCCTGAGGTTGAGTTCATTGCAAACACTATCCTCGACTATGCTAGGAAGGTGGACCCTGCGTTCGAGATGATGATTGTGGGAGGATATCGCCGGGGACAGAAAGGTAGCGGGGATGTTGATGTAGTTCTCAGTCACCCAGACGAAGCATTCACGCAGCGTTTCATTGGCCAACTCGTGGTCATGCTTGAGAAAGGTGGATTTATTTCTCATACACTTAGCCTCACCACTAGAAATAGCGACCGCGGACAGGAACCGTTGCAATGGAAGGGGAGGGCAGCTAGGGGCGCTCCCGGATTCGATACTTTGGACAAGGCCATGTTGGTTTGGAAGACGCCCAAGCAAGGTATGCCTAAAGGTCGTGACGGTGGCAGTCGTGTCCAGGGAGAACCCCTACATCGAAGAGTGGACATCATCATCAGTCCTTGGAAGACTGTTGGCTGCGCTATCCTCGGTTGGAGTGGCGGTACTACGTTCGAGAGAGATCTGAGGCGGTATTGCAAAATGGAGAAAACGCTCAAATTTGATAGCAGTGGCATCCGAAGCCGCATTGACGGTTCTTGGGTGGACTTGGAAGGGGGTGAACGCGGAAGAGCGCCGAACATGGAAACGGCAGAGAAGAGGGTTTTCGAGGGACTGGGTCTCGTGTGGATAAGACCAGAGCAGCGGTGTACCGGGTAGATCATGAAGAGTGTTAGAAGCTGTGATCTAATATTGTGATGACGCATTATTTCGGAAGGGCTGCATCTCCCAAATCGATAGCCTTTACGACCAAGGGTAGTTTCGGGGGTTCGATGATCAAACAACGCTCTTTCGACGAGATAGCGGAATTTGGCAAAACACGTCCAGGGGAGGTCAAGAGGTAAATGGGTATCTATACCCAGGCTCGTAACATTGGCTGTCCAGATATATACTCCTTCGAACTGCAACCATGCGCGTGGCTCCTTGGTGGTGTGTAGCGTGGTAGCCTTCACGCTACATCACCCATAGTGCCCAAGTGAGGTCCAACGTCGGGTAAGTAATATTGGATTTTCTTTTATTGGCAGATAGGCAGGCCGTTTTGCTTGACCGTGGCATTGGCACCAACACGTCGGTGCCAACCCCCGGAACGTTAGAGAGAGTCGCCATGTTCGTCGAGTGGCGTAAAGTCCGATCTGAATTTGGCAGATGTTAATACGGGAGCGCGATTCTAACAAGATTCCCTGGGGGGTGATGAGTTTAAATCCTCAAATCCCAAGAGCGGGTTGAGTCTTCTGGTTCGATAGGGCTTGACACGCCGGTTATAGGAGTCTGGGGCGAGGCGAAATGTTGATCGTTGGAAGCCTCGGTGGCGAGGCTTTCGATGCCATTGTTGCCCAGTAAAAAGTCCGCAAGGTATCGAAAAGCGCTAAATATCTCTTCACCAGTGGGGATGATGTATTCTCTCGGCAATAAGAAGCCGTAACTTCCCGTATCTCTCAGTCGGATTTGATAGCTGTATCGTGCAAGCAGCTCGTGGCTAAACCAGTCTATCGCAGAGCCGCCTCCTGTTTCGACACGGGCCGATTTGGCATCTCGCATAGATGTCCCGGACAGGGTCGAGCCTTCGCAGGCCGGCCTGACAGAATAAGTTTCCCCGCTTGTGAGTCGAATGGCTTTTGCTAGTCCAGCGGCCAACTCCTCCATATTTTCTAAATTTGGCGGTTCTTCGGTGCAAGAGAACGAGTATGGAAAAAGAACTTGCTGAGAATAGGAGTGAAGGTCGATCAATCCTATCACCTCGGCGCCGTTGTCTATGTAACGCCGCACCCATGTAGTCAGCTGTTGGGCTTCAACCGCCTCCAATGCTTCATTCCCGCTGTAAAATTCCGAGCATGGATCTCCTGAATATTCCCATTTATACCCAAAAGCACGATCAAGATCGATGCCTCGACAAAATCGAAAAGTAGTGTGCTGCCTCGTTTTGCGCCAGAGACGATCAACTTGCCATGTGTATTCAAACCCGTCCGGGTTTAAGGTCGGGATAACGACGAGATCGTATTGCTCCAAGAACTTCGTCACAATACGGTCTTTGCGGTAGTGGGTGATAAACGACCAGGCAACGTAGTTCGCCGTTGTTGTCGAGATCCATTCTCTCGCATGTAATCCTCCTGTAATTACTATAGTCTTTCGTGGTGAATCGACATCAATAGCAGATCGAGCCCCGATCCGCAGTGCAAGAATATCCCGACCCTCGTAAGAAGAGCCGATGCTTATTATGTCTACAAGCGATGGGAAGAGCGCTTCCACGAGCCGTGCCCACCGGCGTATGACCTGTTGTACGTTAGTAGGTCCGAGCTAAAGACGAGGCCGGGACAGCCTAGAAGTAGGGGGGGAGGTCTGACTGGCAAAGGCTGGTAGTTCTCGAAAAAGACATTGTCTCCGTGAGTCGGTAATTGAGGGCCAAGGGTAGAGGATGTCTCTGAGAACATGTCTATGTATCCATCGCTAAGATACTTGGGAGGGTATGTGCTCCGGACAAGAGACGCAAGGTCCGGGATAAGGGTGAAGTAAGACGTGTGTAGCGACTTTGGAATAAGACTAAGGAACGGGACGACATCATCGCGATGCATCCGTATGTCGATGTAGTTTGGGCCGTATGACCATACGTCTTTGAACAACCTCTCCACGGCATCCGAAATGGCGGTTTCTTCGAGAGGATCGGTTATGTTGAAGCGCACGACCACTTCGCCACCATAAGCGGCCCATATATTCCGTTCGACGGGCTTGGTGTCAACTCTCGCGACAGGATTCCCAAATATGAACTCGACGAAGTAGTCGCGAAGCCGTCTCAGGGACGGGTTGGCATGGCTGCGGCCATCACGGGCGGCAGAAGGGAACTGCTTCGATGTTAACGTTGTTCTGAGCCTTCCCTCTTGGCCTCCGTTGGGCCGTTGCTCTGCGGCTAGAGCGCATGCGAGGAGCGAGAGGAATCCTATACGTGAGAATTTCATTTCGATGATGATGAGAAAATCGCGCGCATTCCTGGCACAGCATTTAGCGCATTCGAAAATCAAGTATTATGATACCAGCTAGTTCAAGGGAAGACTTGGAAGGAGATCGATGCGGTGGGTCGTCGAAGACGACGCATTTCGTAAGCCCAGCGCATTAACTATTAACAGGTACCTCATGTTGCCGTCTTGGGCCAAGGCTTGGAATCAATTCCCATCATTAATGGGTTGCAGAGTCCATTGTCAAATTTTAATTGGAGCGAAGGACTAACTACGAAGGTACAAGTACTTCGTACTTTGTAATAATTTGGCGGGTGCCGACAGTTGAATGGACTGTCCCAACTATTTCTGGAGCCCTTACATAAGCTTATCATAACATCATAATTTGGTACCCCTTTACTTCATGAACTTCGTACGTCGAATTTGAAGTTGTCGAGGCCCATCGCGTACTTGTAGTACGGACTAGAATTGCAACCGAATCTATACCAAACTTCAGCACCAATCGAGCGGTTCGGACGAGGATAGTACTTTCAGCTAGCCGTCAGTGTCAACACGTATGCCCAGCTTCAATTGAGCGCTCCAAATGGCACTTCATTGAAGGCTGCGAAGCCTTTAGACTCGAGGAGCGCCTCAAACCCCCTCCCTTTGCGCCTTTCGTCGGTTCCGACCGTCCCTATCTTTCTCGAGTTGTTCGCTGCGAAGGATCATGACCTACAACCACAATGCCTTTTCTTCGCCGACATGGCCCCGTGGCCAGTGAACCTGACATTAGAAATGCCGCTGCGGGCGTGTCGAGTCCCGTACAGTCCTCAATGGACGCACCGGGGGATGCGGATTCCGGGACAGAGCCGGATCCTGTAACTGACCGTCGCAAGGAAAGCCATGCCTCTGGTTCTCTTTCGATTCCGGTGCCTGCCATCGATGACAGCTCACGAGGCTCTTCCACTTCCCAGCCTCGAGACCACTCCACCAGCCGTCCAGGTTCCCCGCCTCAGGAACAAACCCATCGACACCGCCGCTTCTCTGTCCTCAGATTCCGGAACGCGTCCGATTCCCAGTTATCGATGAGAGCCAAACATGAAGCAGAGAACCCTCCCCCTCTGCCCACACCGCGTATGTTAGATAAGACAAGAGGGCACGCGAGTCATGCCCAAGCTGTCCCGGTCTCTCCCACAGTAATAGAACATGTAACGTACTCGGGCTAACTAGCATATATTACAGCCCCAGAAATCATCACGACTGCTCCAACGGTGGATTTCGAGGCTTTGCAAAAAAAGCCTTCCCGGATGAATTTAGCAAATCGCTTTCGCCGTTCCGCACCCCCTGCCAAGTCAAAAGATAAAAACATAGCTAAAGCACAGCAGGGCAAGCGCTCGAGAAAGTCCACATCTGACGACCCACGGCACCTAGATGATCCCCACTTCATACTGCCTGTTGAATCTGGAGACCATGGGGCCGCTGCTGAACCTCCGGCATATGGCCATGATGACGAGACGATCGCCGCCCTACCAATTACCCGGATATCTGAATCCTCTCGGTCTGACGCTGGTTCTGGCGATCCAGCCGTATATGCTAGCACCACCACAACTACAACCCATACTGTACATACGACTACCACAACGCTTTTTCGATTGCCGCGCCGAAGGAACAAAGCCGGGGAGTCCTTGTTTCCTCTGGGTCATTTGCCTCAAAAGGGCAATACGCCAGCGGCCCATATGGCCCAAAGCACGATTTCAGCATCATCCCTAGCCATTCCTAGGTCCTCGTTCGGCACTTCCGAGTCCGGTGCTCCCTTCTCCGAACCCGGGACCCCAAGGGCGTCTACATCTCACAGTGGCGCTACGCCAAACGTATCCTCCCCCGAGGCGCGGACGAAGCACGCCGCATCTCCCGCAACTGCCCTCTGGCGACCTGAACCCGCACACTCCGGACGTTCATCCCCTACAAGAGGCCCGATTAGCCCCCGTGGTCGCTCTTCCACGATGAGCTCTATCGGCGGCCATTCGAATGAGGAATGCCTTGCCCCCCCAACTATTCGGACGTCTTCCTCCACCGGCCGTAAGAGTTTCAGTGATCTCTTTGGTCTTAGCCGATTACGTCAGAACTCCGATCTTGCTCTAAATCGGCACGGATCCATGACACCCGTGACGCCGGGATCCGCGACTTCCAAGAACAACTCTCTTCAGCTAGTTAGAGAAGAGCAGGTCGTTTTACCTGAGCGTCGAGACGATGATACGCCTGCCAAATACCTCGCTCGCTTAGAGGAGGTGGTCAGTCGTAGTGTAATCCCTAGTGCGCTCTCGCGCGGTTCGGATCAGTTTTCGACTGCAGTGATGCGCAGCTACATGAGGAGCTTTCGTTTTTTCGGGGATCCTATCGACATGGCCCTCCGAAAGCTTCTGATGGAGGCGGAACTACCTCGAGAGACTCAGCAAATCGACCGTTGCCTGCAGACTTTTTCCAACCGTTACGATGAATGCAATCCCGGCGTGTATTCAACCCCGGATCAGGCCTATTTTATAGCATTCTCACTCCTCATCCTTCATACTGATGCTTTCAACAAGAACAACAAGCGCAAGATGCAAAAGCATGACTACTTGAAGAATGCAGGAGGCGAGGGCATCTTTGACGAGATTCTCGAATGCTTCTATGACAATATTACCTACACGCCTTTTATTCATGTGGAGGACGACCTTGATATCAATGGTGAACGTATAGTCGCTCACAAAGCGAGAAGGAAGCCGATCTTCGCCGGCGGAGCAACTGAAGTCGTTAAGACTTCAACAAAGGAGCCCCTCGATCCCTATACCCTAATCATCGACGGTAAACTTGATGTGTTGCGTCCGAGTCTCAAGGATGTTATGCACCTGGAGGATCAATATTCCTATCTTGGGACAGCCAAGTCTTTGGATTTGAAAGAACTCCAAAAGACGTTCTTTAGGACTGGAGTTTTGCAGATAGTCTCAGCTCGATCCCGCCCGGATGCGTTCATGACAGAAAAGACCGCGACGAACCCCGAAGAAGCGCATCCCGGAATCGTCGATATCAAGATTACAAAAGTTGGACTTCTTTGGCGCAAAGACGCTAAGAAGAAGAGGACCAGGTCCAAATGGCAAGAATGGGGTGCGATCTTGACAGGGGCTCAGCTATACTTCTTCCGCAATACGACCTGGGTAAAGAGCCTTATGCACCAATACGAATCCCACGTCAAGCAGGGAAATGACGGAGTGCCCGTTATTTTCAAGCCACCGCTAGAGCAGTTTAAGCCCGATGTATTATTCTCAACCGATGGTGCTGTCGCTCTCGTCGATTCTACATATAAGAGGCACAAAAATGCATTTGTCTACGTCCGACATGGAGGTATTGAGGAAGTCTTGCTTGCCGACGACGAAAACGAGATGAACGATTGGCTAGCGAAGCTCAACTATGCTGCAGCCTTTAGGACCTCCGGGGTACGGATGAGGGGCGTTGTAGGTGGGCATTATGACGGCCAAAGCCGTCGCGGCATTAGAAGACTCGATAGCCCCGATGCTACGCAACTTATTCAGACCCCGACGGGAGATGTCAGCATAGCCCGTGGCCGTATTGACCAAAAGATGGCGGAAGACATTCTCGCAGCACGCCGAGACATCATGGTGCAGAAGGTTGCTGATGCCGCCGACAAACTGGCTTCTGTCGAAAAGCAGCTGGAAGCACAGCTAAGAAACGCAAGACACTTGCAGATTCTGGCACCGATTCAGACGAAAACACGTGAACAGGTTCTATTAGCAGCTGCACGCATGTCGGCACAACTCAAATGGACTCGAATGGAGATTTGGAAGTTGCGGTGCCACCGGGACATCCTTCTCCAGGACCTGGAGGAGGAGCGGAGCGGAATGGAATACACGACCAACACAGTCGTGAATACACCGCCCATGGAAGCGCCGGAGCTCGTCAGTGCATCACCGGGCCTGTCTGCAGATCCCCCGGTCCGTCTCGGTAATGAAAGTTCCCGACTTAGCGGCCCAGTAGTTCATGACGACTCGGAATACCTAGACCGTCCCAACAACCCAACTGATGTTCCTCTCCATACTCCGCCCAAAACTACCCCTCGACCTCGCAGGAGGTCGGACACGGCAAGTCTTAGAGCAGGTTCGATCTCTGGCAGCATAGCTTTCCCCAGTCCCCAAGCCCCGTTCATTCCATCCGGCAAGCCCCCGAATGGTAACGGAGAACTGCCGAGCAGTAAGCCACGTAGTGGCTCGATACATGACGATATTGATGATGGGGAACGCGACCTTTTAGAACAGGCTGGTCTTATCAAAACCAGATCGAGAAGAGTTTCTGACAGCTACGGATCACCGTTTGCCGCTGGTCCCGTGGGTGAAGCTGAAGAATGGCGTGATAATTCATCTCCGGCTGAAAGAGTGGAGAGAAATAAAATCCGGAGAAGCCTACAGCGTACCCTTAGAGACAGCGCAGGACACCTTGCCCACCAACGTATCAAAAAGGGGAAGGAGATTCCGGCCAGCGGGTCGTTAGAGGACGACAGTGTCGATAATAAGCTCACCCGGGCAACGGGAAGCTTTGTCGTCCACGGAAAGAAAGCATCCGTGATCAATTTCGGCACGGAGCTGCGGGCGATATCACCAGACGCGAAGATGCGGGCTAAACAGCAGGCATGGCGCGATGATCAATCGCAGCCACAGCAACACGGACAGCGCTCGCTTTCCCGCACCAGTGGAGAGCAAGACTTCCATTCAGTTGCCGGGGATGGTCGAGAATGGAGTGAGCGGAGGGGCTCTGCAGCAAGCGCAAGCACGGCGACGGCAAGAAGTTTCCGTGAACTCCATCGAAAATACTCAAGATCAGCATCCGCTGGCGGTCGCCTCGCTGCGCCCTCCGACGAAGATAGTGAAGTAGCTCTAAGCTTCTCTGAAGGCAGACACACTCCCCTCCCACCAATCGAGCGAGATGCCAGCGAATGTGAGGATGACCCGGTCACAAACGTGGAGCGGCACCACTCCCAGCACTATACGCCAAGTTCGTGTCCAACAACCCCTATTAGCTCGGAGAATGGCGGCGTGGATAACCCATGAGCCCGCTTTGTGTAAGAGGAGTTATGCGACTTCGATGGTATACCTTGTAGCCACGTCGCTCGCCGATCGGGAACGCGCTGACACACCGGGTGGTGTCCAGCTTTCTCGTTCTTCTAGATATCTGATAGATTGTGGAGGCCACCGGCTGGGCCGGGTCACTGAATTTGCAAATGTAATTTCAACAATACAAGCCGTGATGAAGACAATTGCAGTCACGCCAATCTGTACACTGGGGATAGTTGTTAGGTCAACCATGCATTTCTGGGGTTGTTTTATGATTAAAGTGTCATCCGCCCTCTTGCAGTTACTTGGGCAGTTCCAACTTCTATTTTCTCCCCTTTCTCTTTTTCTTTTGCGAAACAGGGGCAGCTTTTTCTACTTTAACAGCCCCAGCTCCGCCAACGAGCTCGATCGTTTCCTCCTTAACAATCCCACCCTGCGTAGTCTCAGCAGCCCGCTTCTTACCCTTTTTCCCTTTTGGCCGATAGGAGGTGCGGTCCCGAAGAGGAAGCCATCGTTCGGGGTCCAACTGCTTCCCTGCTTCCACATCGCCCACCACTTTACGTCTCCTCTTCTTCGCTGGCTTCTCGAGATCACTTAAAGCTTTGCGTTTCGTTTGTATGGCTGTGGATGAAGGCAAAACCACCCCTCCGCTAAGGAGTGACTGGACCTGGGTGCCATCCACCAAAAGGCCTACGGGGGAAAGCTGTGCAAGAAGAGATTGTCGGTTATTGTCGCCAGAGGGCCCACAGGACGCCACAACCCCTGCGGCAGCAACATCGTCGGACGGCTCCTTTTCCAGTAGGGCTTGGAACGCGACTGCCGCAGCCTGAAGCTCCTCCAATTCATGCTGCGACATGAGTAGACTCAGTCCGAGCTCTCGTAAAAGAGATGCATGGAGTTCTTGCGCTGGTGTTTCGCCAGAGGCTAGCAATTTCAACAAGGCAACTGGGATAGACCTTTGCCTGCCCTGCGCTTTATATAGGGATACTAAAAGAGCGACCAACGCAGGCGTAAAACGAAGTTGTCTGTGCTCGCGAGAGTCCGCTTGAGCAAGGAGAGATATGAAGTTCTCCACGAGACCGCAAGCGGCGCTCAGCTTATGTTCCTGGACGTAGAATCTCACCGTCGTCAACAGAAGGCCAATATCCCAGGGCCGCTGTTTGAGCAGTTCTCGACAGGTCCCAACTGTAGAAACGCCAGCGTTCAGCTGCAAGGATGCAGCTGTATTCAGAACAGAAAGCCTATTTAGCGAGCTAGCTATACTTGGCCCCGACTTCAAGACGGTATCTGCGGTCCTTTTCTGGACTCCTTTAAAATTTTGACAGTTTAGGCTTAAGTTGTACTTCAACTGATCCAGGAGATCCCTTTGATAATTGAAGAGTCCAGAATTTTCCTTGGGATGTACTGAATCCCGGATCGTCCGTTCAAGAAAGAATGGACTCGCTTCATCGGAAGTAACAATTGTGGAGTTGAGCTTCCGCAGAAAAGCAGAATCCGCATCGCAGTTCCTAAAGCTGTAAGTATTAGTGATTGTGCGGTCATTTGAGGCAACAGTGAGAAGGACGTACAGGAATAAGTCAATGGACGAGTACACATCAGCCGCGGCCTTCTTGAGACCCATGCGAAAGTAGGTATACCCTAGTTGAATGAGGATGGGCAGAATTTCTTCCTGCTTCTCCTCATCCGACAGGTCTTCAGAGGCGTCGCAAAGCCGTTTTGCGAGGGAGAGGAACTTCACAGCCTCTTCAAAAAACCCGTAGGAAAGGTATATGCAGGCCGCGTTGTAGGCCACTTCGAACGTATCCGGTTTGTCAAGGTCCCCCTGAGGGTACTCGAGGACTTCGCGGCTCTGCCAGCCGAGTTGCGCCAAAGCTGCCAGTTCGTTGATCTTTAGATCATGGCTCTCCTCATGATCTGGATATTTGGAGGATAGGATGCGGTATGTCTTGCTCGCGTCGGCGAATTTTTCGGCTCGGTATGCAACTTGGGCATCGAGATGAAGGACGCCCCGTTGGCCTGCAGCGAGTGCAGGCTGTAAACATTCCCTAGCCTTCGAAAGCTGTCCGGTTTTATAGTATGCGTATGCACCTTCAAGCAAGCATCTTTGTCGAAACTCAGCGCCGCCCTCGTCTATTACACGTAGAGCATCGCTAAAGCGGTCTAACTTCAACAAGGCAACGACTTGGGTTTGTCGGATGTTATGATCTTGGGGAAAAGAATTGAGAGCCGTCACTGCAGCCTTGAGAATCTCCTCGTGGTCATCGATAGATACGACTTTCAACAAGGTACTTAGCGTCGCCGCAGAGGCTCGCGCCGTCATGATTGCGACTTAATGGGAAGTACAAGTTGGGAAACTGATGTTATCGCGGGGTGCCTTCATTGTTACCCCACACACAGCTTCTGAATTCTGACCAAGATGTTCAATGTTCCTAATTTATGATGGTGGATGATTAGTCATATCCCTGCTGACGCAGCGAGAGGGGGACTTGACGTTGAGATCCTCCAAGTCTCTTGTCGCCTTCGGCATCAGCGCTCGATGATAAATCCTCGATTGATCCATGAATCGCAATCCATACTAGTATGGGAGGTGCTATCGCGACGTCGACTTCCTAAGGAGATTTCTTTTTTGAAACCTTTTTTCTCCTTTTTTCATCTACAAAATGTCGAGCGTTGGTGGACTCACTTGATGGTAGCGCACTATACCGGTAAAACATCGGCGGTGCCATTCCATTAAACAAGCTCGCATGAACAATCCAGAGGCTCCTTCCTGCCTTCCATACTTCTCAGCACGCAAGAGCCAAGAGTTCAAAATGGATTGGGACGTGGAGATGGAAGACACGCCGCAGGCGGGCAGGGACCATTCTAACTACGACGACGAGGTTTGTAACCGCCGCCATGCGTTGATATTTCACTCATTAACATGCACGCGGTGCTTTTAGATTCCTCCAACCTCCGTCCCAGCCCAAGGCGAAACGGCATCAAGTGGCTTACCGCATCAAGAACGGGCCTTGACCGAGATTGATGACAATGTCTTAGTCCCGACCAAAGTTCATATTCGCGGCCTCGATGTCTTGACTACGGAGGATATCAAGTTGTATCTTTCGGAGCATTTTGGCCCCGCAGATAGGATCGAATGGATCGATGATACATCTGCGAATCTCGTATTTAAATCCGAGTCTACAGCTCAGGATGCCCTAGCTTCCTTGAGCGCCATCGAGATAGCAGATCCCACTCAACTCCCTATTCTAGAGTGTGTCCCGGCCAAGTCCTATGCTGCAAAGCCAGCGGTCGAACTGCAGGTTCGTTTTGCCCTCTCGTCCGACAAAAAGAGAGCCGGGGCATCGTCCAGGAGCCGATTCTATCTGCTCCACCCTGAATACGATCCTGAGGAACGCTTCCGACGCGATCACTCCAACCGAGCGAAATATCGTGATCGTGACGTCGCGAACAGTAGGCGTCATTGGCACAGTGAGAGACGGAGATCATCCCAAGAAGATATCATCTTTGATGAAAGCTTTTACGATGACAAGGATCCCGAAGAGACTACTCGGCCCTCTCATGGACGTCATCAAACAAAGGAACTTTTCCCTGGGCGGCGTCGTGGGGATCGCCTCCGTTCCAGGTCTGCGTCGCCATCCATTGCGGACGATCGGTCAAACCGTAACAGGGCGAGGGCCCTGCAAGTCAAACAGCAGCTTACTACAAAGGAGGATCGCAAAGAACTTTTCCCTTCTAAGATTTCGACATCGGGGACCAAATTAGCTCAGTTGGACCAACTCGAGGCCGCTACAAAAGCCACATCACTCGACAATACGGCCACGGACCATTCATTGCACATCCGAGGGATCGCCTCTCAGGGAGGCCCTTCCGCTGGCTTCACCATTAAGGGAACTTCAACAGTCAAGGTCAAGGAACTCTTTCCGAGCAAATTCGATAACGGTGTCGGCAACGATCTCTTTGCCGATAAACTCGAAGGCAGGAATCGGCGGCGGCAAAAGGCTGAGGACTTGTTTCACTGATCTATCCCATCAGCTTTGTCCTGGACCACTGTGATCGAGGATCTCCCTCTACCCCCAAACCCTACGCCGTGCCTAGCCCATTCATCAAACAAGGGCGGTCGGAATTCGTTCCACAATGGGGTGGGGGTAGCTCCAGGCAAGGTGGATTTAGAACATCGAAAGGCGGCAGAAGAAGTGTGCCTTTATTCAGCTCAGCGCCTCACTCCACAAGACCTGTGGCGGATGATGGAAACATGGCGGATGGTTGTTGATGGTCGACCGCATACGTCTTATCCTAGACCCATGATTTTCCAGGAAGGTAGACTTGCCTCGTCCTATCCGCCGGCCTAAGACTCGGTTAGCTTCCCGCGCTTGTCGACTCACCGATTATAGTATGGACCACGTTGCTGCCTTTGTTAACATTCCTACAGCCGACCAAGACTAGGAATCATGGCCCGAATACCCTGCCAAATGCATTGCATTGGTCTCGGCACCATGAGGCTCACATTCCTGTTCAGGCACCCTTGCATCCTCGCTGGCGTCGATTCCCGCATGATTGCTATCTCGAGTCTGCCAATCCAGTGCCGGGCACTTCCAGTGGACCTGAGGTTCGGATGGTTGGTTGG
>SJVG01000467.1:0-29122 GCA_034774675.1 Scedosporium minutisporum
GGGGAGGGATGGTGCAGGGGAGTATGAGCTTGCGAGAATGGGGGAGGAGGATCCGAGGTTGAAGTAGTGACTTTGGCGTGTGGATTCGATTGGCTTTTGGCTTTTGGCTTTTGGCTCTTGGCTAGATGGCTGTTTTCTTGTTCTTGTATGAATGGTATTTTCGATTGTGTCGGTTGGGGTTCTGCATTGCTTGGAGTTTTGGGTGGCGAGATATTGACGACGGCGTCTGTCTACTCTCATTTTGGAGTGTACTATTACTATACTTGCTCTTTTTTTTTTGCCTGGGCAGTGTTCGAGGTATAAACATTAATAGATGGAGAGGAATGAGACTTATCTTGTGGTTTTCATCTGACATGTTGAGAGCTTCTCGTGTGAGTGAGTCCTTGGCCTTAATTCCTTCGAATGGCTGGCCATGGTTGATGGTGTCGACCAACAAGAGGCATGTCAGAAGGATCTTGAGAGATGACGACATGAGCTGCTTGTTCTTAATGGGCAGGATCAACAGACGAGGGAGACTGCTTCTCTCAATAATAGATGGCGACTGAACAAAACATGAAAACAAACGAGTTTCCGCCCACCGCGGGCTTCGAACCAACGCCCTCTGGACACGCCCCTCAACATCAGACACCCATCGCTGGATGACTGCTAAGTTCCATTGGTTGAGACTTCGTCTGTCAGGTGAGAGTGATGGTCTACTTTGAGATGATCCGATACAGTGGAGAGAATATCTTGAGGTCGAATCGTTGAGGATGGTGATAGTTCTAAGAATCCACGGGACAGAGAATATGCTTCTCGGACACATATTGTAACACACGATAGAGTTTTGTCAACCTTCACATCGTGATTGTTAGCGAGCACTAACTCGAAAGATGGCCGCCAGTCCGGTTTACTAGCCAGGACAATTGCTATTGCAGACGAGGAGCTTTGGATGTAATGGCAACGAGCAACTTGCTTGCTGTTGGTGGCTCTTTCTTACCTTAGAAGGGGGAACTCGAGGGCACTTGGCAAAGAGGGCGGGAGGGAAGGTGCGGTGAAGAGGCTGGAGAAACATAATGGAGAAGGAAGGAACTGTCATCGGTGCCTGCCGCCTGTTGCGAAGACTTAGGATAGAGAGAGAATCTACAAGACCAAGAGATTCTGGCCCTCAATTCCACCCTCATCATCCATCTCCTCTATCTTCCACACACCTAAGATCTATTTTATTGTATCGACTTATTCCTCGATATTTCCCTACGCACCCTCAGAACCTTCTATAACTACGTGATACCTACTCAACATTGAAGCTACTCTATCTCAATGAAGCCGACAAGGTTCCTGATTCTGGCCGTCGCAGTTCTGACTAGGTTTACTTTACTACCTGGCGGTATCTTTACTGGCTTCGCGGCTTTAAACTAAGGCAAGGCCAACATGACCATTCGACATCCTCCTCTGGATGCCTATTTGACCCCCTTCGGAATGTTCACGTCTGTCACGCCTCGCCGTGCCTATACACACCAACGCCCCGAGTCGAGTCAGAGTCCCATTCCCCTCGAAGGACAGCAGCCGACATGGCAGCCTCCGTCTTGTCCCTACTTCGTGGACGAGGACGACAGCGAGAACGGTGATAAGAGCGATGATGATGACTTCGACGAGTCCCCTTTTACAAGAGGAAGACTCTATAGCCATACCCCAAATCAACCTCAAGAAGTACAGACGCCTTCGATTCCCGACCGTCTGTACCCTTTAGCGGCCGACGACTTGCTTTTACCTCTCCCCGAACTCGATATCACGAAACCAATATATCTATATCCACAGTTGACCAACTTTGCTCTTCCTATCCCCCCCGATGACTTCCACGCCACCATACAGGACGACTGCCTCCGCTAGATAGTGAGGCGAGTCTTCAGGTCCTTTCGTCCCATAATCCGCACTGAACCTCCTCTGCCCGGCGTATTACCCTCAGACTGGAGTAGTGGAGAGGCCGGCGTTGAAGTAACAGAGCTTCCCGAGAACCCCCAACCTGAGCTGCTTCCTAGCTCGGAACCTCCTGACATCGGCATCGTGTGTAAAGACACCGACAAGACAGAGGGAGAGCAGAACGCTGTGCAACGAGACGTCACTTTCAGCGCAAGTCAATTCGAAACCCCAGCGCCCCCCTCCATCCGGTCACGCATTTCCATCATCCGCGCCCCAGTCTTAGGCTAGACCCCCAATCCAATCGCCAATCTCTCCAGCCCTCGCCCTCGCCATCCCCTCCCCGATAGTCCCCGCCATCCACTTCCCTCCAGCCGCCCTTCCACTCCTCGCATACCCACTCCCGTCCGCCTCATCATCCACCCATCCCCCACGATAACCCCCTTCCCCCGACACAACCCCAACAGGCCCCCAAGCCCAAGACGCTTCCGCCGCGTTGCGCGCCCGTCCCCGCCCGGAGTCACGGGCCACATCGTCCCCTACTACGTCCCCGTGCCGAACACGTCCCACGCCATCCCTTTCGAGGACTTCATACGCATCGTGTACCGCCCCGGCGACGGCCATCGCTTCGCGGCCTGGAGTTCGTTCTACGGTCGTGGTTCGTCCGTGTGGTTAACCGACGGGAACCTGAGGACACTTTGGATGAGGCTCGTGGGGAGGGCGGCGAGGGAGGAGAGGGAGAAGTTGGGGCTTCCGGTGGAGCCTGCCGAGGAGACGTTGGAGAGGGTGAGGGAGTGGGCTGGGGAGATGGAGTGGGAGACGAGTACGGAGTTTGGGCTTGATGGCGGGGGAGGAGACGAGGACAGGGATCAGGGGTATGTTGCTGGTGATGATAATGATGATGAGGAGGACTGGGATGTGGATGATGAGGAGTTGGAGATTTATCAGGAGGAGTTGAGGGGTCATCGGAGAAGGTTGCAGAGCGGGTTGGATAGCATTAGGGAGGAGTTGAGGAATAACAGGAGGCAGGTGAGGAGGATCGAGGCGGAGAGGAGAGTGTTGGAGAGGATTATAGAGGAGACAGAGAGTGAGGCACGGACGGAGAGGGAGGCGGGTGTTCAGACTGGGGAGGTGGAAGATTTTGAAGTGGGTGAGGTGGAAGAGGTTGAGTTGGAGCATGTGGAGGACGTCGAGGTGGAGCAGGTGGCAGATGTCGATGCGGTACCAGCGGAAGAAGAAGATGATGGCGTTGATTAAGCGGGGTGAAGTAACTGTGGAACAGCGATGAATATTGATTACAGCGAAGTCGGAAACAAAACATCACAACTCGTTATGGAGGAGTCGGGATAGAAAGGAAGAGAAACAGCGTGTTAGGTCAGATATCGTCAATTGAAGCGTCATTATCCCATCTTTCCTTTTACCGACTTCCTCGTTTTCCACTCCGTATGGTACACACATCTTCTTTTGCTTCGCCCAGCTGTTATATATACTTCGAAATAACAATAATACTACAAACCGAAAGAACCAAAAGACCTCCTGTAGAGCACACTCGGGATATCATACCATCTCATCCTCGAAAGGGGGTGTCAAAAGTCTCTCCTCCTCTTCCATTACGCCCCCACAACAGCCAAATTCCTATAAATCACCCTCCGAACCTCATAAAGCGTCCCCCTCTGCCTAGCAGCAGCGACCCCATCCCCCGCCGTGCCCACAACCTCAATCTTCCCCGCCGCCGTCTTCCGCACGGCCACGACCCCGTCGACGAGCAACGTTCCCTCGCCGCGGAACTCGGCACTGTACCCCGCCGCCTGCATCTCTCGGCGTAAGTCGGCGAGGCGGAGGTCGCCAACGTGGAGGGGTTGGGTCCAGGAGCGGGCTTTGGAGAGGGAGGTGTTGGAGAGGAGGTCGAGGGTGGGTATGATGTGGGATGGTGGTGGGGAGGGCTTTTTCTCTTCCTCCTCTACTTCCTTTTCTTCTTCTTTCGGTTTAGTCGTGGTTGTTTCCGTGTCCGTCTTTTGGCGCTTCTTGGCGCCGCCGTCTTCTATTAACGCCGCGGCGGGTTGTTTGTTAGTAGCATCCATCGTCGAGAGCAGGCCGAGGAGCTGACCCGTGATGGTAACGACGCTAAGGCCGCGCACGCTCTGCCACTTCAGCTTCTTGACGAGGGAGTCAGCAAGCTTGAGCGTCCAAGCGTTCGTGTCAACGCTAGCATCCACCGTCTCGCCGACCTCGGGGGTAAAGACGCCCGTCTCGCCCTCCTTCTGCGAAGGCGCAAGTAGCTTCTTGCAGTCATCAGCCAGCGCCATAGTTTCCTCGCGCGAGCCGCCAACGAGGATGAGCTTGCGCGGCTGGATGAGGGGAATAAGCATGTTAAGACTTCGCTTGTCGTGGAGGCCGCTGAAGTCGACGAAAGCCAGTCGGAGGTTGACGACGACTGTTTCCGTCCTCACGACGAGCCGCGCGGGGCCTGAGATTTCGACCTCCTCCACGTCCTCTACCTCGTCGAGCGCGTCGATTTCTTCCGATTTGAGGTTGTCGCCTCCGTCGTCTGACAGCTTGCTGCGGATGCCGAGGAAGTTAGCCCGCTTGTTCGCGCCACCGCCGCCGCCTTGCTTGAATAAGGCGTTGGAGGTAGATTCGTCCCATCTGCGCTTCTTGCCCACTGCGGGGCCGCCGGCATCGCTTTCTTCTCTTCCCGCGGTGGCGTGCAGGGCGGCAACGCCATCATGGCGGCCGTTGTCGTCCGCCTTTTCCTCCGCGCGGAGGTAGTCCTCGGGCCGGATAACCTCGCCGAATTCATCGACGCGCTTCCGCCGCACGGCGAGAGGAAACATCCTGTCGCGCCCCCTCCTGCCGTCCACGTCGAAATCGTAGGTCCCCTTCTTCTTCATAAGAATGTTGATGCCGAGATCCTCGTCGCGCACTGCCTTGCGGGCCTGGCCCATGGTGGCCGAGATGTTGAGCACGCGGCCTTGCTGCTCCCCGTCGGAATCTTCGGATTCCAACGAAGATTCCGACGACGCGTCGTCGACGGCGTCGGCCGATGTCTCCATGCCGCCTACCCCTCCGCCCTGCACGTTCTCTTGCAGCTGGCGTTGTGCTAGCCATTGTTGGTAGAGCGCGAGCTCCTCGCCTTCAAGCGCTTGCCTCGTTTCCTCTCGGATCTCGAGCTCGCGCCCTCCGCCGTAGACGAACTCGAGGTCGTCGCCGCTGTCGGTCTTGTCCGTCGAAACGCCACTCTTCCTCTCCTGCCAGAATTCCCAGAGAGTGCTCCCCAGCGTCGGGGTATCCGAGACAACGCCGGGCTTGTCGGTAAGAATCAGCACGTTGCGCGAATCCTTGGCTAGTCCCTTCAAGAAGTCCTTGGAGTAACCCCATTCGAGAGACGTATCGCTGGCGAGAATCACTCTACCGGACGCTTGGACGTTATCGGGGCTGTCTGAAATTAGTTTAAGTACCTGGGCCTTTCGTTCGAGAATCTTGACGTATTTGAAATCGAACGGGCCTCCGCCCTTGGCCTGCCTGTCGTCGCCGTTCGGCCTCCTCTGATTATCATGGCCAGCCTCGAACTCCCTGTTGATGTTGTCATCCATCCACTCCAACATGGTCCTGGCGTATCTAACGGTACTAGCCATGCTTCGACCGGCTAAGTACAGCTTCGCAGTTTCGAACGGTCCATGCTCAAGCGCGTCCTTCCTCCAAGCGTGCTCTAGGATGTAGGCTAGCTCGAGCACACGCGCACTCGAGTCGACGGGGATAAGAGCCGTTCCTCCGCGAGTAACGCACGACTTTATGAGCCCGATGAGTTGTTCGTCTCGCTTCGTACGACCTCCTGTCTGGGGTGGTCTCTCGACCCCTCGGCTGCTGCAGATCAGCGCTGTGGGCTTCCGCAGCTGCTCGATGACCTCGGCACCACCGCCGCCAGCACCTCCGAGCCACGCGGCACCTGAAAATACATTCTCTCGTGCCAGGTTCCAGTCAACGGCATAGACAATGGACTCGAGACCGTGTTGAATGTGCCATATCGTGCCGCCGAGTGTCCGTCCGGAGTTGTAGGCAGTAATCGTAAGGCCATTGAGCGGGGGCGTTCCCGGAGTAGGCAGCGGTTGATGGGGCTGCGAGTATTTCAGGGGCTGGATAAGGGAGAAGTAACGCGCGAGCTCCTGCTGGGTAGGAGCTTGCAAGAGGAGCTGCTGGTGGGCAGCACTGGGCTTCTGGGTGTAGGCGATCGCTGCCTCGGCGAGAGAAGCTTCGGGTATCGTTGTGGCGGCTTTTGGGGTGGATTCGTAAAGATCTTGAAGGAGGGATCGACCGAGGTCGGCGACGGGTCGGGTCGCATAGACGGGGATGTGGGTGAAGCGAGGGAAGTTCTTGCAGCAGTAGGCGAATGCGGCAAGGTGGCCGACGGTGGCGTGGGTTAGGAGGATAAGGGAAATGGTCTGGCTCTGGACTTGTCTGCGCGCGTGGTCAGTATCTGTTAGCAGGAAGCAGAGAAGGCAAGTGGGATGTGGTGTCTTGGCAATCTAAATACTTTTCGAGCTCCTTTAGCTTGCTCACATCGAATGACTCGTCCCAACCGAGGCCAACGAGAAGCTTGACGCCGCCATCAAGCTCGAGAAGGGATTGTGTGGCCGGCGATTGGGATAATGCACCCTGAAGAGGGCAGAAATTGAACATGGTGGGCAATCAGGAATGTGATGGATGTTCACGCTCCACGGTGTCTGGGCTTGGTTCAGGCTTTGTCGTCGCACTTCTGGTGAGAAGGGGAAGGTCGTATTTATTAAGCAACCATCGTGGGGGTTGGAAAGAAAGGAAATTAGAATAGACAAGCAGGAGGGTATCTGTCTATAATGGGGGCGACGCAGACACGGGTTTGAAATGCGATTTGAGGTCGGGGACAGGTCGAGTCGCGACGATGTGCCAGTTTCCGTCCTTCGTGACTTCGTGACTTCTTCGACCAAACTCACAAATGTCGAGATTCCGCGTTTGGCAAGCGCAGGGTTCAGTTATTGGATGTCGGTTAATCCGCGGCAATACTACTAGGATTCTGTCGTGTCCAGGAACGATGTGGCTAGTGAGCCCCGCCAGGTGCCAAGTGGAGCTGGACGCCACATCCCGCATTCCAAGCTCTGCCACAGTCCCTCTGTAAAGTCCACATGTCGACTGACAGCACAAAACAGACCCGCCCAAGTTCGGCAGGAGAAACCACCTGGTCAATTTGGCTGCACACCATCTTGAGATTCGAGTGCACATTGGACGACGTGGAAATTCCCGACCCGGAACACTACAGACGACGACGTCTTGTTTCCTACTGACTTAGCTTGAGTGTCTTTGTTTTCCATGACCATGATGCCTCTTGTTATGACTTTATGAACATCTCGACCCCATCCTCTTCCCAGGTAAGCTGTCCTCAATGGCCTGCTCCACCCTGTTGGCTCCCCATTAAACAGACCCCTTTCGTGTTTATCCGCTAGCTTGAGCTGCAATATGCTGTCGCTAATGCTGCTGCTACTACCACTACTGTCCTTGTTAACACCTATACTAAAATCTTGCCAGGCCACATTTCATCAACCACATATCCGCCTCGTGATCCGCGACTCGATCAATTTCCCTGGGCCGTTCCCCCCCCAATTGCTATCCTCGAACCCCTTCTTAATCCTCCATCCAACCCTAGCGTAGTCGGCCAGCCCCTGGCGAAAGAAGGTCCGGTTCCCTCCTCCCCCCTTTCACCGCCATGGCCGACTATTCGATGTACCACGCCCTCGGCCAGGGAGAACAGATCGACCCCAACGACCCCAACCGAACGAGCCAACCTGCCCCTCCACAATTCAACCCTCCTGTCGCGCCCCAGCCATACCAGCAAGGCGCGCCCTATGGCAGTCCTGCCGCGCCCCAACAACCCTTCTACGGCGGACAGCCGCCTCCGGCCGGTCATCACCCGCAACAACAACCTCTAGGATATGGCGCGCCACCACAGCCGGGTGCTGTGGCTCCTGGTGCCGACGATGGCCTCGCCTCTCAGATGGGAGGGATGTCGCTTGGTGCTGGCGAGGGACACCACACCGTGCGGAGGAAGAAGAAGGATCGCCATGCATTTCACAACGTTGAGGCCCCTGCCCCCCCCCTCGGTGTCGGTGCCCCGACTTTCGGTGCTATTCCCGGCGCTGCTGCGCCCTCTCCTGGAGCTCCGGCTGGATTCTTCTCTCCCGATGCCGGCGCGGGGCCCCAGCTTTTAAGCCCTGCCCAAGGGTTCGCTCCCGCCATGAGCCCCGGTCTTAGTCCCAGCCTGGGGGGCAGCCAATTCCCTCCTTCAGCAAACCCTGCCTTCTCCCCGGTACCCACCTCCCCTGCCGGCTTAGGACTGTCCGCGCCTGGAACAAGTGTGCCTGTGGGAGGAGGTTCCGGCTTCGGCGCTGCTCCTGGTGGCCCCGCGACCGTCTCGCCGGATGACCTGCCTAGTGTGCCGATGATGCGCGATTCGACCCAGCAGTATTTCTTCCGAAATACCTACCCCACGTTCGAGCGACACGTTCCTCCTCCGGCCTCCATATCCTTCCGCGCATTTGACCAGGGCAATGCGTCGCCCAAGTTCGCCCGTCTAACTATGAACAGCGTCCCAGCAGCGGGCGATGGACTTAATACGTCATCCCTGCCTCTCGGTCTCATTCTTCAGCCCCTCGCCGCTCTTGCGCCCGGTGAACTACCCATCCCCGTGCTCGACTTTGGCGAAGCCGGGCCCCCGCGATGCAGGCGCTGCCGAACTTACATCAACCCCTTCATGATGTTCCGCAACGGCGGCAACAAGTTTGTCTGCAATCTCTGCTCTTATCCCAACGAGACGCCCTCCGAGTACTTCTGCGCGACCACCCCCGCGGGTGTCAGGGTCGATCGCGATCAGCGCCCCGAGCTTACCCGTGGAACCGTCGAGTTTGTCGTGCCAAAGGAGTACTGGACTCGCAAGCCCGTGGGTATGCGCTGGCTGTTCCTGATTGATGTTACGCAAGAGTCGTTCAACAAGGGGTTCCTCGAGGCGTTCTGCGAGGGTATACTGGCGGCTCTCTACGGCGGTGAGGACGGCGAGGAGGATGAGAATGGTGAACCTAAGCGCCAGATTCCCAAGGGTGCCAAGGTTGGCTTTGTCACTTTTGACAAGGATATTCACTTCTACAATGTCAAGGTGCGGATTACCCCCATCCTCACTATTCTACAATTCCCAACTAACCCGTCCTACAGCCAAGCCTTGAACAAGCTCAGATGATGATCATGCCCGATGTTGAGGATCCTTTCGTTCCCCTGAGCGAAGGCCTCTTTGTAGATCCCTACGAATCAAAGTATGATCGAATTCACCCGGCTAATGTTTAATGCGACGCGACGAAGAGGCTAACATAACGCGCAGGGCTGTCATAACCTCTCTCCTTACGAGGCTCCCCACCATCTTCTCTACCATCAAGAACCCCGAGCCTGCGCTCCTTCCCGCCCTCAACGCCGCCTTCGCCGGCCTTGAAGCTACGGGAGGCAAGATCATTTGCTCGGCGGCCGCGCTCCCCACCTGGGGACCCGGGCGGTTGTTCATGCGAGATGACGGGAAGCATATTGGGGGCGAGATCGATAAGAAGCTGCTTACGACTGAGCATCCTCTCTGGACGAAGCTTGGCGAGCGCATGGCGGCTGCGGGTGTCGGTGCCGACTTTTTCCTGGCTTCGCCTTCTGGCGGTTACTTGGACGTTGCTACGATAGGTACGGAGCCCACTCACGTTTACTTACCAGGAGTCGTGCAAGTCTACTAACAGGAGGTGCAGGCCACGTATCCTCATCCACCGGCGGTGAGACTTTCTACTACCCCAACTTCATCGGCGGACGCGACAACGCGAAACTTTCTTCCGAAATCAAGCACGCAGTCACCCGCGAGTCCGGTTACCAAGCACTTATGAAGGTGCGCTGCTCGACCGGTCTCCAGGTCGCCGAATACTTTGGCAACTTTATCCAGCACTCGTTCGGCGCGGACCTCGAGATCGGCGTAATCGACGCCGACAAGGCCATCGGCGTCAAGTTCTCGTACGACGGCAAGCTCGACCCCAAGCTCGACGCGCACTTCCAATCGGCGCTCCTCTACACGACGGCGAGCGGTGAGCGGCGCGTGCGGTGCACCAATGTGATCACCAGCGTCAGCGAAAACACCCGCGACTGCATGAAGTTCGTCGACCAGGACGCCGTGTACAGCATGCTGGCCAAAGAAGCCGTGACGAAGCTCGCCGCGACGTCGAGCAACTTCCGCGACGTGCGCAACTGGCTCACGGAGCGGACGATCGAGGTGCTCGCGAGCCACCGCAAGCACTTCACGTCGCAGAGCGCGCCCCCCGGCCAGCTGATCCTCCCCGAGCGACTCAAGGAGTTCGCCATGTTCATGCTCTGCCTCATCAAGTGCCGCGCCTTCAAGGGCGGAAACGAAACGTCGGACCGTCGCGTGCACGAGCTGCGCATGATCCAGTCCATCGGCGCGCAGGAACTCAGCCTGTACCTCTACCCGCGCATCATCCCCATCCATAACCTCGAAGCCACGGACGGCTTCCTCGACGCCGAGACCGGAGAACTCAAGTTGCCCCCCGCCATCCGCGCGTCCTTTTCCAAGGTCGAGCCGGGAGGCGTCTACCTCGCCGATAACGGCCAGCAGTGCCTCGTCTGGTTCCACGCGCAGACGTCGCCCGACCTCATCGCCGACTTGTTCGGCGCCGAGTACCGCTCGCTGCAGAGCCTCGACGCATATACGTCTACGTTGCCCGTGCTCGAGACGCATCTCAATGCCCAGGTGCGCAATATCCTCGAGTTCCTGAAGACGCAGAGGGGTTCGAAGGCGGCGACGGTTCAGCTCGCGAGGCAGGGTATTGATGGTGCGGAGTATGAGTTTGCGAGGATGTTGGTGGAGGATCGGAATAATGAGGCGCAGAGTTATGTGGATTGGCTTGTGCATGTGCATAAGGCTATTCAACTCGAGGTGAGTTTTCCCTCTCTTCATTGACGAAGTAAGAAACGAAGGAAAGTACTGACTTTGTCGTGTAGCTTAATGGGTCTAGGAAGCGAGAAGATAAGAGCGAAGGGGGAATCTCCTCCTTCGCGGGCTTCAGACCGAACTATTGGTAGACTAGTAGACTGGGAGGAATGAAGAGGAGGGAACGAGACGAATTATCTTATATCGTTGTGTTGGAGGTCTTTAAGACAAACAGTGAGTAGAAGGAGTGGGAGGATATATATATGGTCAAAAAGTTGGGGTGTTGTTCGAGTTGAGGTTTGTTTTAAAACTGCGTTTTTGCATTGAGACGAAGTTCTAAGATTTTTATATCCGATTCATTTAACATCTCCTGTGCTTTCATTACATCGCTACGACTCTAGTAGAACACTCTCAAGAAAGCCTAGAATCCTCACGTCCTGGTCGAAGAATTGATGGTGGACCCGCGACAGAGCAGTGGATTGTTTTAGCTACCTTCGTACCAGCCTTTTCTTTTAGCCCTCCAAGCAATGAAAAAACAGCCCGTCACAGTAAGGTAAGTCTATCGGAACTCCTACTCAGACGAGTAACGCTGAGAACATCCAAGGCAAGCCCATCGCTTCAACAGATCCGATCATAAACATCACCACATATCAAGAGCAACAGAGACAAACAAGAAATCTTCTAACCAACTCTATTCAACTCAACTCGTACACTAACAAAAAAAGCCAACTCATACACTCTCACCGTCGGCAAAAAATCATACAATCATTTCATAAACGTAGCACCTTCGACCCCCTCATCTTCATCGACCATAACCGAGAAAAGAGAAGAATTCCTCAAACTAGGAGAAGAAGAAAGAAAAGAAAAAAAACGAGAAGCTGCCTGCCCTGATTTGCCCTTCTCCAGCCCAATCTCTATAATGCGCCGAAACAAAAATAAGAAACAATACCACGACATAGCCCATATAACCCGTGTCCATGTACCAGGCCCATGAAATGCATATCCGGATGTTGTGCGTTCCCTCTTCTGAGTTCCTCCTCATCCCTCGTAGATATAGAGCTGATATATCCTCCCCTTTTGGCCTTTTATACCGGTAAACGCCAGGAACGAACCCGCTTGTGCGAAAAGAGCGACAGGAATGAACGAAGAAAAAAATATAAGAACGAAGAAAAGTCATAGACAAGAAGGTGAAACAACCACGTTTCTGGCCCATGGGTCAGAGTAGTCTTACATAGACACACCTAGCATCGTAAATCATGCTCGCCTTCGCCAATCTAGAGTATCAGTCCCCTAGATGCAAAACTTCCTATCCAACACCCTCAACGCCCGTGCATCCTCAGTAAGACCCTTGCCATCCAAGCAGCCGCCCATCCTAGGCGAGTTACCCGACGAGCTCTCAGGCGCCGGAGGCAAAGGGTGGAGCAGAAGGGCCGACAAGCTCGCCTTGTTGTTGTGGTTAGATGACGAGTTGGGGGTCTGCGACATTGTCGAAGGCGCGTACGACGTGTTTCTCGAAGACGTTTGCACAGATGTGGTATCAGAGTGTGCGCTTCGCGGGGGCGAGATGCTGAGAGACCTCGCCGGCGGCGTGGTGGTGCTGCTATGCGTCGGTGCCGAGAAGTTGCTCGTGTTCATGACGGCCTGGGCGGCGGCGGCCTGCAGGTGCTGGGCCCTGGGTGAGTCCATCGGTCGCGAGGTGGGATACTGAGGAGGCATCTGAGGAGTAGGCGGGTAGTGCGGCGTGTGAGGTGATGGCTGGGAGTGGTGGGGAGTCATCGGCGAAGGGTAGTGAGGCTGCTGCGGGAGGTGCGACTGGTGTTGCTGTTGCTGCTGGTGAAGAAGCATTGCTGGAGGTGGCAACCTGCTGGAAGACGGGGGAGGAGGAGCCGGGTAACTCGTCTGGGGAGGCGGGATTTGATGAGGTTGGTCGTAGGGAGAGGGAGCGGACGAATAATGCGTGCTCACATGGCCGTTGGAATATGGCGGCGTGGTAACAGGCGACAAGGGCCACGAGTAGGGTTGCGGCTTGACCGAATGCGGCGGCGGCGGCGGATATTGGGCGTGGTGGGGAGGCATTCCTTGGGACTGATGCGGTTGAGGTTGTGGCATGATGTATTGTCCCGTCGTCATGGCAGCTCTCGCCAAGGCTGGGGCTGCGCTCGAATCGCTCCAGCTGGACTCAGGATAGAGACCCTTGGCGGGGATGATGTGCCGGAGTTGAGGATCTGTGGAGGGCTGCAAGAGCTCGGAGGACTGGCTGTGCGACTTGGTGAAGTAGGAGATGAGGTGGAGATGCTGGCCAGTGGACGTGGTGATGCTGAACGACTGCTTCATGAGCCCGTCTGCCTTGTACCTATAGCCCTCAGGTTCGCCATCGTCGTGGTCGTCGTCGCTGCCACGGCCAGATTCCGGCGTCTTTCCCGACGTTTTCCTCTGGCTGTTGAATCCGCCACCCCTCTTGCCCTCCATCTCGCGATACGTTAAGAAGCTTCCGGAAACTCGGCTGGCGCTCCATGATTTGCCGTCCGTCCATCTCCGCATGCCCGCTTCCCTCTCGTCCCAGACAAAAACGGATCCTGACCGGATGGACTGCCTTTCCTTCTCGGATAACCTGCGCTGTACCCTGGGGAAGATGCCTAACCTGCAAGCCTCGAACAGCTTGATCGCGTCGGCTGGCGTCCGTACTAAGCCGTAATACGTCTCCATTGTGAACTTAGGTAAGACAACACGGCGAGAACAAGGTCGACGGTGTTCGAATGCCCAGTTCTAAAAGAACAAGGGAGAAAGAGCAGGTGGTGTTCGGCTGGTAGGATCTAGTTCGTTTGTAGAAAAGATATTCGATCCTTTCCAGCAATCCTCTCTTAAATCTTCACCTGATGTGAAGAGATGAAAAAAGCGTAGATCCTTCTCTGATAATAGAGAAATATGAGGTGAAAGATGATGTTGCGGCTCGGGATCTGTGGTTCCTCCAATGTCCTTATAGGACTAATAAGTCGTTCCCTGCTCTCCTAGAGCTGCCCAAACTTGCGATGCGATGGGGGCCGGGGGCGTGTGCCGCGAGACCGAGTACGTTGCGAGTATTACCCGTCCACACAAGGGTCTGGAATGTCGATTGTCGACCAAAAAGAAACACTGATGCTGTCGGTTCTAGTTTGTCGGCGCGGGGCGATGATTGTCTTCTTCCGCAGGGCAAGTCGAGTCGAGTGCCAAGCGATCTGGAAGACCTGTCGAAGGTGAGACGTCTCGAGAGTGATGCGAGGAGGGGGAGGTCGATCAGTTTTGGAAGTTCGAGAGAGGGGAAAGGTCGGGAAGAGACGAGGTGTATAAAAGAACAAAAGAGCCGTGCGTGCGTGCGCGTGGAGGAGGTGGCAGATCCCTGGTTACTCGAATAGGGATATTTGAAGGAATTAGTCTTCTTAAAGGTCCTTTTTTAGAGCAACTGCATGAATGATGGCAGTGTTTGAAGAACGGAACGGCAGGAGGAGGGGAGGTGGGGTGTAGAAGAGTGGAAGGGTGGAAGGTGGAAAGGGCGTGTGATGGGTTCAAGAGTGTATATGTATCTGCCGTGGCGTCTGTTTAAGGGATTTGGGGGTTAGCTTTAAGTAGCAGTTGTAATTGTAGGGTACGTCAGTTGTATATCGAGAGTTAAGTAGTGGAGTGCAGTGTAATGTAGTGGAGTAGTTGTAGTGTACGAAGGTAGCTCAAAAGGTAGTATAAACAAGTACTTGTTGTGAAGTGAGTCGAGTAATAGGTTGAGTACAAGTAGAGGATGGAAGGAAAGTATGCAAAATACAAGTATTGATGGAGGAAGTGGAGCTGATGTGGGATTAGGCCAAAGACGCCAAGGGACAGGGCAGATGCCAATGTCACTCGCTGTCCGTTGGGGCGTGTAGTTGTACGAAGTGCTTCGTACACTCCACTACGTCGTACGTCGGATCCGCAATCCACTAGTGGAGAGAGTTCTTTAGACCATGTGGGGGAACCGCAAATCTGCCATCCTGCGCTAAGGGAAGAGATGGCAGGAGCCAGGCAAGAACAATCGATTGTGCTGTGCTGCGCTACGCTGTGCTATTGCCACAATAATGTCCGTCAGCAAAACACAAGTACTTGAAACGCAACATTAAACGCATCAAATCAAATCAACACCATCTTTCAGTGCTTGTGCGCACTTACGCACTCCGCCCAGGAAGCCGGGGGGTGTAAAGAAGCTCATGCTGGGGGGAAGGAGGGAAGGAAGTAAGGTTTTGGGCTGGGCTAGGCTAGCTGACGAGCCTACTTCGTATTGCCAGAGGATACTTTTCCACTATTGTGGAGTCCATCTGCACGCGGTGTATTTCCCACACAGCACTCTGATACAAGGGACCCACCTTAAAGAATAACAAAAGAGGAAGTCAGAGTGGGTAGTGTACCAGTACGAAGTAGTGTACTTGGCATCTCAAAAGGGCCGCCCCAAAACTTCAATTGTGGGTCTCCGGCTCTGGTGGCGGCAGGGGGGTTATGTACACTATAGTGTACTTAATAGTGGACTGGCTGCTGGGTCCTGGGAAGGTGGAGGAGGGGGCTGTTGGTGATGACAATAGGAAAGGGAAAGACCGCGCCATGTGTACATGTAGTAGCAGGTAGTCTATTCCCAGGGAAGGGGGGTGGGGTGGCCGAAGAAGAGAGGAAGGCGTTTTGGGTAGTGGAATAAGGTACAACATCGGAGTAAGTATCTTTCGCACCCACACCTGCTGTCGTAACCCCATACCCAGGAAGCCATGGAAAGAGCAAGGCCACGAGTGCACTTTCATGCTATTCTCGATCTTTCCAGGGATTTGTATTGGATCAAGATCGTGATCTGATTGACAGCACGTCAAGGCATAGCATCATCCCCATATCGATCTTTCCCAGACATGCAGACAGTTTCAACTGAGGCCGTCTTGTTCGGGAATCGGGGTGCTGTACTGATGTACAGTGGGTACGAACAGTGCCAGTCTCAATCAATCCATCCCCCGTACTTCGCAGAAAGCTCGGAGAAATTACTAGAAAGACAGCGAGCTCATCGGCGGGAAGTGGTGAGTGGTACGCGGAAGGGTACAACCGTATTGTACACTAGGTTACAGTAGCGTCATGTACTCTACCGGAGAGTGCGTCGTGTTGGTAGAGAGTAAAGATAGGGAATTATGCCTGCCCGGCTAGCGTGGCACAGAAGATGGGGTCGGGTCTGGGCTTAATGTGGGCTTAATTGTTCCAAATATGAGTGCGGACGACCCACCAAAGCCGTCAGAGCCGATCAAGGAGCATCGCTCGATTAAAACTGCCCATTCAAGCGGGTTCAAGTGCCTTGAAAGGGTGGTAGCCCACGCCCGAGGGGACTACCCAAGAAAGAAGAACTGATGGAAATAGGGAGAAATGAGATCAGCACCCATGACCGTGGCCTTGTCGAGGAGGATTTGCGAAGCATCTTTTGACGCATGGTATCCACCCACTCGCCGGGAGGGTGGTCCACTAGTGTGGAGGTCTTTTTGAGATGGTGATCCCCCTGTTAAGCTTGAAAAAAGGCTCATTGCTAGGGTTTTCCTTGAAAAGATTGAATGAGGTCCCAGGACTCAGATGACAGCCCTGCCGAGGAAGGGGAAAGGTAGCAATAATAGCTATCCGTAGACGACAATGGCAAGGGGCAATTTCGTCGACTAAGACGTTGGCCTCATTACATAGACCACATCGTATGAGGTCACATGCACTCGCTCTACCGTTGGGCTATAAACTCGCCCATATCGTGTTAAACTCACTCGAGGCTTCGCAAGATGACGGGGGGTTGTGACAATGGCATCGTAGACGCATCAACCATCTGGTGGGCCTTGAACCCTGACGAGACGGTCAAGGGGCACTCCAAACCCATACCCCTCAACCTTGTAGGGCCACGGGCAAGAAAAGAAAAAGGGTCTGGACGCAGGAAGGTGACGGCGGATAATCCGGAAAAGTGGAAGGTCGTGACGACAAATTCAAGAATGACAGGAGAACATCCAAAGAGATACATGATTTTACACGTACCTGGTCGTTTCGCACAGGTCCCTGTTGTTTCGTGTTGTCGAGATGCACCCACTTCAGCTCGTTTGACAGCTCCACTGGGGCACCCGCGAAGTACGTAAACGCTGATGTTTCCCCCCCCTGTGGAAGTTTCAGCTCGCTCAATAGAGTATTCGTAAACGGGCGGGCGGCGCCGATTGGGAGAGGGCGCAGGAGTCGAACTGGTGGAGATTCTAGTTTGGAACACGACGATGATATTAATCATCTATCTCGTCGAGTGTTCAATGCGAACGGGGGCAGCATCCAAATTTGTGATGGCGTGGTCGCGCTTGACTGAGCCAAGAAAACGAAGAGAAGACAGACACGCATACGCATCACCGGACCGACTCTATTTTGAATAGATTCGAGGCGGAGGAGAGCAATAAAGACAAAAAATAGAACTCTGGAATGAGAGTCTAGAACTCCTCCACATTTGAGCTGACGTAGCGGACGACCCGAAGCAATAACGAGCACACGATATCAAAGAGTACGTACAAACGGGGTCAGAAAAGAGAAAGTGGAACGAAGGGAAACCTAAACCCCGAAGAGTCGAGGCGGAGTTTAGAGATGGTCCAGACAGAAAAACAGAACACGGGAGGTAAAGCCAAGTCCTTCCATCAGAAAGACTTGTAGAGGTGCAATTTCGATTAAGGTTGACAGGATCTGCGAGATGGTGTCTAAGCAATCTTGAACATGTTACCTAGATCGGTGGAAAGTTGACAGCGTTTTGGTATCACGAAAGCCCAACTCGGCCGGTCATTGGGCCAAGATTACAGATTGGGTTTCTGGGGTGCGGCTTGATCGAAAAATTGTCACAAAGACATGGACCCTTCAATTGTGTCTAGAACTCTTGCCCGCCAGTTATGACCGAGATGAAGTAGGCACTCTCACCAGTCTCGCTCCGTCGTCTCTCTTCAGTTTCCTCCCATCGAAATTATGCTATAAGTATCCTAGACAAGAGAATGGGTGCACTCCCGCCATGGTTCGCGGGTTGGGTGTCATGGAGGGGCAAGGAAGTTTTCCAAGGTACGAAGTTAAAAAGATTGCAGATTTGCTTTTTCCACTGATCGGATCTAGACATTTTTCAGCCCTGCCAGCTGCTCTCCGCACATGCAAGCTCCGGCCATCCGGAGAGAGGGGCGCTCTTTCCTTCTTGTTCCCTTTCCCTTTCCCTCTGTCTCGGGGTCTACATGACTGCTGTACCAACTTCCCAGTACTGTAAAGTCAATTACGAAGGAGCGAAGTAGCTAATTGGCTGCATTTTGAAGCTGGTCGAGGTCTGTTTGCTCTTTATGACACCCACATGCACAACAAGCTCGGATTATCAATTGCTTACTTGCACAGTCTATACAGTAAGCGCAAAGTTCATGTTGCCTTCGTATAAGACCAACCAAAATGCCGCACGAGAAAGCAAGATGTGCTAAAGCTCATCGGCCTAGTCCAATCACCAGGCTGGCACCTAACAACATCGAAGACCACATACCTATCAGGCTTAGTAAATCTCCTCAAGGCAGCCTTGTGGAAGAACACCTTGCCACATCGGTCAACTCCGATGCTGTCGAACCTGCGCGCAGGCTTCTAGGCCCTCGATCGCTTCGAGGAGTAACAGGAAATTATGCTCCCGTTGATTCGCACATCGCAGTCGCCTACTGCGGAGAGTGCCCAGATCTCTTCGACCTCATGTCCCTGAGGAAGACGCCGAAGAGATTTATTACGTGACATGCATATATGCTGAATCGCCAGTTACATCTTACTTCGTGTTTGGATCATCAAATTTGATGCTGGCTTTAAGACTCGTTGACTTTTCCCGAACGGGCGCACTCTCTCCCAGCGCCCTCGAAACCAGGTACCTGTGTACTCTGCCAGGCTGAGTTTAAAGTGCGGCAGGCTCTGGCAGGTGCTGCCACCAGAGCTTATTTCGATCGTCTGGAAAGCCCGTCCCTGCGCCTTGGTCCAGGCTCTTTGCCTGGAAAGATACACTTGCTTGTAAGACACCAAGTTATCATACCCTTTCTGGCCGGTCCTGTTCGTCGAGGTGCGTTTACCTCGTACAGTTACACTATTTGTGAGCCACCAGACTTCGATTTCGACCTTGGAGAAAGACGGCAGGTGCAAGACCGCTACTTCACAATTTGATGATATCCCCACGATGTATTATTGCACCAACCTATTGTCCCAAGGCTGATCCACTAATCAAAAGTCTGACGCACGTGGCTGAGTGTTTGACTTCCTGACCGAACTGTAATGCGCCTGCCTCCCCTGTCTTCACCATTATCCCGATCCAAGGGTTGTGAGCTATCATCAAATTAATCACCGATTTCTTCGTTTTGGCGACACGCTTCTTGTATCAAACTGTTGCAACCGAATTCCTCTAGTTATGTAGTCAAGTTGTCAGTGTCTCCATTTTGGCCTGGAGATTAGAGTGACCGAGGGACACACCGAGCCTAGTCAGACAAAAAAGCAAGTCCATCAATGACTACACCGCATCCCACCGCCAGACCCGACCAGATCTATCGAGTAGAGTTCTCCAACAGCAAAATGACGATCTCATAGTACGGCTTCCTACCTCCTAGTTCTACCCCATCAATTTCACTTGACCGATTTTGTCGCAGTGCATCCGAATCAGGAGCTAGCAGAAGACTCTGTATTTCCTGGAACGGGAAGGATTTCGGCGGTATCTCGAAAATGGCCGAACATTTTGTGTTTCCGGCAAATCATGCCTTCCCTGTGGTCCTGATGATACTGTTTGGGAGACTAGACGTGCTGCAGTGGCACCAACTAGAGCTGTTACGCATAGCCAACCCATCGTCCTTCATCGTGCAGCGTAAATTGTATACTAAGCCTGGCGCCTCTGGCCCACTCCAGACCTGCCTGTCGTTCGCATCACGCACCAGCAAGCAGAAACGAGACGAGCCCGGGGAATTTTTGCTGCCGATAGCCCTATTGACATTTCAGGACCTGCCAGGGATCCGGGTAAGCTCATCTTAAGAACGAAGAGAACTCGACCCTCGAAACACAAAACACGAAAGACTGTGATGCTACCTGGAGAGGATATTGACTTTGCACAAAAGGGGACCCGCATGTCAATGTTTGCTTCATAACACATTGAGCGCAAGAAGCGAACAGAAGGATGATTTAGCTCCGCATCCATTGTGAGGCTTCAAAAACACCTGATATCGGATGGATTGCGTCGCACTGCATTGGAAACAGGTTGCATGTCAAGCTCCCGTCGTCCAACATCTCACGAACTCCCAGCGACAGCCGAATGCTGTTCCATGGGGGTTATTGGGCGCCCGACGATGGGCCGAGCCAAGACACGTTCGTGGAGCCAAACCTGGCGATCACTGGTCAACTCTGCTTAAGTCTTTTTTCTTCCCTGTTCCTTGCAGGAATATTGGACTCAAGGCTTCAATATTTTTTTTTCTTTACATTATTTAATTATTTGTAAATAATATTTTATTTTTTCCTCCACCTTCCTTTCCATTTATTTATTTTCGGCGAGTCCGAATGAATGAGCCCCTCGTTGCCTACTTCATATCTTTCCGTGATCAAGATTAACAAACTCTTCCTGTGGCCCGGCGGATCGATATTGGTTCACGCGCTCGTTCCTATCGAAACCTGGTGCAAGGGTCAGCATATGGACGAGGTGTTCGGCGATCGTGCCTGCATGCAAGTCCAAAGAAAGGATCTGCATCTGGTCTTTGCTCCCCGCCCTGTCCTTGCCCGTTCAGGAAAAACTGAAAACCTCAACCTTCAGAAATCGAACCACAGTATCACCATCCCAGCCAAATCGGCGGCCTGTCCTCTCTCCCAATGGACGAACGGAAACAAACATAAACTCTCCTTAGTTTAACCTTAATGACACCCCTTTCCTCTCGCATCTCGCACCAGGCCATACTTCCGTGTGCGGCGTGAAGATTTGTTTTGGCAGAGGAATCACGCTACATTTACCCACGAAGGCCTTGGCTAGTGCGATGCCCTGCCGATCGGCCCCAAAGGATGTCGTCTTGGCTACTAATTTTCGTGTGTAATTGGTTGGATATGATGTTCGAGATATGAATGTATGAAATGCGTGTTCACCGAACACCGGGGAAAATACCAGGAGATAATTCATGTACGAAGTAGACACTAATAATTACTCATGAGACAACATATTATCGCTTTTGATGAGCTACTCTTTCCCTCTCTCTCATTAACGAGATACGACTCATTGGGATACCAGTATACCCGACCGATTCTATTTTGAGCCTGCCGAGATAGGAACAGGAAACATTCGACTGAGACCTCCTAGCTGTAAGCCTAAACAGCAAGACAGCATTCGACCTTCGATAGCGACAGACATGGAGGAATTGGTGCGTTCACCTTTCATGCATCTCTGTATCACATTTCTTTATTATTCTCTGTGCTTCTCTTTTTCTTTTCTTTTCTATTCTCTCCCCACTTTCTCTTAATTTTAATTTTAATTTTTGTTTTATTTTTGGCCCGGCTTCGAGGAATGCTCTCCTTCGTAGATGAGAAAGAGCCTGGGAATAAGACAGCACCTTCCCAGTGCAACTCCTTCCCAGTCGGTGTTAGTAGTGTTCTCCATGCATGCAGGTTGTGGGGAGTGCGACGACGGGACGCGGGAAACAAGGGCTAGGCGACTTTGATTTTGGGCGCTATGAACAGAAGAGGTAACGGAGCGAGCCAAGCAAAACATGAAGGATGGGATGTCACCCCTCGTGTCTCTGATGTCTGATTATCGGTAATCTGAGCTACGAAATGATTTTGCTCTCTATGACTTAATTTTAGGGGGTATGATGCTGGAACTTGTACGATGCACCTTTGAATTGGGCTGCTTAGAGAGTCTTTTCTTTTTTGTATTTATTTTAGTGCGTATGAAGTGCAACCATCCACGAATGCTTCATCTTTTGAGATTACTTCGCGAGAAGGATGCAAATGAATTCGAGGATCACTTTGAAGACCCAGGAAACTACCTTATTGTATAATAAGTCTTTTCCATCTCTGAAAGTTAGTGATGATGAGGGTTATAATCCTTCGCGCATGCATCAAAGCCGCTTCTCGTCGCCGGGGCCGAAGACCCACTTCTTCCCGCGACTCTCGGAGGATATGCTCCGGAGTCACGGGGTCCTCTATTCCCAGCCGGAAAGGAAGGACGCGTGAGATATATGCGCCAAATCGTAGTTTATAATGAGTGGAGTATACTTTAATCGGAAGTAATCAATGCAGGGCGCACAGTGAAATGAGAATCCTGGGGGCTGGAAGAAAAGTGAGCTGCGGAAGCTCAAGTTAAGAATTAGAAATTGAGGTTAAATGGCAACTTGCGATGCATCCTTTCGCCGATAGTCGATATTGGGAATAGCGCAGGTAGCGGGAAACCTGGGGAGCAACCACAACACAAAATACACTACGGTCTGAGCATAAATTGGGCTCCGGAGTGTGCCACTTGGTACATTAGAGGGGCTTGGCTTTCTTCTCCACTTGGCGAAGGATCCCTCCTCTCCTTGGAGGAAGGAGGGCTCTCGAGAGAAATGACCAAGACCACAGTCAGCTTGGCGGTGTTGAAAGGAGGCAAGTCCGATGGAGTCAAGTCCGGGTCAGAGTGGGGCTTGCACAAGAGTCAGGACAGTGATTTCGGTCACTGAGGATGGTTTCTTACTGCTTCGTAGAGTCACGAGTCGGCAAAGTAAACTACTTTCCTAGTTTGTGGTAAAGTTTTTCTGGAAACTCGGCTTTAGCTCTGTTTACTAGCGTCGACTTGGACCAACACCGTCCCCCACATAGCGTTGCATCCGTTGGTTTTAGGGCGCGATTAGGGGATAAATACCTCTCCGTACCATCAGCTCTATTCGAATCGGTCGATATTGGTCGATAATGGTGCAGGAAGCTCCACAGGCTTATGCCTGGAGGAGCTGTACTTTTAGTGTAGTTTACTTGTTAAGTGCCACACCTTTCGGGGCCGAAGCCCCCGAATGCCGGACAAGCACGAAGTAAGCACCAAGACACCATCGACAATGATGGCTCTGCCGCAGCTTCCGACGATCGGCTCCTTCTTGCCGGTTAAAGTGCCTCGATGCTGTCCATATGAGAGCGAGAAGCCTAGGGTGGAAATCGGGCTTAGATCACTTTTCTTTTCTTTCTTTTGACTTGTAAGAGCCCTCTTGGCAGATTTACCCTGGACCCCGGAGAATCTTCGCGGATCGGCATTTTAAGTCTCTTTCGTACAAGCAGGCGAGAGTGATGTCAGCGATTCAAGCTTTTTCTCCTCAGCCCCCTGACCCCTTCTCCACTCCCCCACTCCGGGCCGGCCTATTGTACACGTACGTTATGCCTATTCTTACGACAAACCAGAGGCCCCTTTTCCAGCCTCGGCGGGCTTTTCTTTGTAAGGCCTTGCTGCTTCATAGGCCTCTCGACCCACAGGCGTGGGGCGGATACTTTTCTCTCATGGGATTCGGATTCCTTCGGCGTCCCACTACTTTGAGTGGGAAAGGAGAAAAAAAAAGTGCCTCTGAACGTTTAAAGGGGTGTAATACTACCCAACCTGATGATGCGCAGGGGCTCACCCGGTCGATCAGAACAGGGTACCTACCTAAACTACCTACACTTACGAATAGGTCGACGAAGTAAGCCTCGATTCCCACACCGGATACGTGTGGATATTGTGGTATTAACACGAAGTATTAATCTTATCAACTCAGAAAAAGGAGCACACGTCATCGCCTGGTCCAAATCGTTCATTATTGCCGCTCCTATCTCCCCTTTTGTCTAAGCGGGAAACCCTACTTCGAAAGTACTTCGAGCGAAATTTATGGTGGGAGTCGTCACCCATCAAGGGGCAACTCCCATGTTTCGGGGCGTCATCTCCACAAGCGAACCAAGTCTTAGCACCTCGTATGAAATCTCGTGGCGCTTGTTACAGGTTATTGTGCCGCCACCACTCTGTTCTTGTTTATATATGTTTACTTTCGGAGACAATCGTAAGATTGCCTACCCGCTCGATTTAGGCTCCGGCTTCATGGAGCCGGACTATGAAAGGGTCAAGTTCTCTCAGCTGTTGTCACATGCCGTATATCCGTATATCCGCCCAGAGCCTTGTCGTGGATTTACACAACGGAGGATCCCCTCCTAAGTGGATGCTTCAAGATCTGCCAAGGACAAAAGAACTGGTTCGTATTCGACAGAAGTCATGGGGAAATGTCGGCCTGGCGAAGTTCTCCACAGATGTATATGGACTAAGACCGTATTAAGCTCGCCGAGCCTCTTCGTGCCCACCGATTGCCGAGCCCTGAGGCTTGAGGAAAGCCGTTGAGCGTAAAAGGGAACTTTGATTGAAGCTTCCTGACAAGTGGACCCGCAGCAAAGGGCGCGGGGCCTTGGCAAACATGTGGGCGAGCAATTTATTAGATAAGCTTATATTGAACAGTTATGTACTTCGTACGTGCAGAGGGCGTTGCCGAGATTTACCACTTTATTCCAGGCGGGCTTTTCTTTGTCACTGTGGAGTTCACACTAGTGAGGGAAGGAGTGGGTGTACGAAGTAGAACTAACTCATAATTGACGACCTTTGCCCCTTTCCAATCAGGGTAGCCACTCAGGTGGAAGCCGCAGACGAACGAGCGTAGTGTACTTCGTATGTAGAGTGTGCATTAGGCGGTCTCACTGGTCTAGACCCCATGCTGGCGGACTTCTCGGCCTCCGCTCGAGCAGATGTTGGCGCTCATGATCGAACGACTTTCCAGCTTCCCATGTGTCTGGATCGCGGGCGAAAAAAAGTCTCCGTCACGCCCTCCCTTCCCCTGGATCTTAGTGCGAGGGACTTCACTACGTATTCGTACTGTACCTGTACGCTTGCGGTGTGCCGGTGGGTCTGCCTGAAAAATCCCCTAATTTGCCCATTTATCGCCGACTGCGGCGGAGCAAGAAACAGTGGAGAGCGTACGTGATGGGGATGGCGCGGTCCATGCCCATGTTTCCTCCGTGCATTAGAGGGGGTGTACTAGTTGAAGCACTCTCTTATTGTGAAGAAGGAGTGGGCGTGCAGGTGTGTATGGACATTGAGGTTCAGGTGACCCCGGTTCGTGAGAAGATCCTGCGCTTCTGCAACTCTAATGCTGTTAGAGTAGGGGGAAGGAGCGACGGAACGAGGGAGTGGGCGTAAGCTTGCGAATCCTTTCCCTTTCTTACCCATGTTGGTTGGGACTTGGGAATAAGCGTAAGATGAACGGAACCTATTTGTTCGTACGATATTCGGCTTGGGGGTGTTCGAACAGGGCGTTGGGGATGAGAAACGTACGATGTGAGGTTGGAATAGGAGGGCCAATCATGCGGCGTTTATTGTTTTTTTTTTTGGTCAAACGACATGGAAGGATCGGCGAAGGGAGAAAGAGTTAAAAAAGGAAATGATCCAAGGCGACGATCTTTGGGGCGCAGGTTCACAAGGAAAAAGAAAAAGAGTTTTCTTTTTTTCGTTTCGTATCCATAAATATAGAACAATACTCGACCAACCATGAAACGCAATTTCCTGCCGGTCATCAACTGACGACGTGCGAGATACATGAGAAGAACACGATGCAGGAGCACTTCGGACTCGGAACTTGGGCTTGGAGTGGCAGAGTATCATCGGGCAAGTTGGGAATGGAGAAACTTCCAGGACCGGCAGTGATCTGTGGTCTTCGAGCGCCATTTTGAGGGCTGTTGGGTATTGTGGTGCGATGGACGTTGATTGGATTGGGAGGATGGGCTTGGATGGAGTAGTTTGACGATGCGTTGATGGATTCTCACGTCTGCATACGCCCATTTCTTCCTCCAACTCCTCTACCTTGCAGAAGTAAGCAAGCTGGTATTGTCCGGCATAAGACAGCCGCAGGTCAATATCAAACACTTTGCCAACAAAAAGCGCGGCGCGACGATCTGGCATCCCAAATAGGCACGTCTGAAAAACTCCAAGGGAGAGACACATAACAACTTCACGGAGCTCGCTTAGCTAGCGACAATACTAATACCAGATCAAGGTGTCTTACTGGGTAAGGACGTCGACTCTGTCTGAGAACCACCTACCCCTTGCCTGCCGTTGCATCTCTCAGGCGTGGTTGTGAGACTTGAGGGCTTTAAAAACAGCACATCAAGATCCGGCAGGCAATACTGCATCGTACGAAGTCAAAAAAGCAAGGGAAATGACCAGGATACAGGGTCGCTTAGGCAGGCTGCAGCACGCCCACGGAGAGAATCCAGCGTTGGTTGAAACAACACTGAACTAAGACATCAGGTTTTCTTATCGGGAAATACATGGTACTTCCTGCTCGTTGAGAGATCCATGAGCTAATCGGCTTTAAACCCTAATCGAATCCCCGCGTGCGGATCTTGAACTTCATTTTCACTTCTTCGTAATGATTAGCAACCTCATAGAGCACAAGGCTTAATTCCCGGAGCCGCCCGATGATCTTCGCTTTCCCAACCCTAGTGAACGGGAGAAAGCATCACCGCGCTATTCGAGCATGTTCAAGATAGAGTTTGATGGGAGAGAGTGCGACCTCCCAAAGAGGACCGCGCCCGCGAGCAAAGATAAAAGAGAAGACAGAAGCTGCGGTTTTACTTGGAAAGGAACTCTTCTGAAGTACCTGGGCTCGACTTTAAGGGGGTACTTCCTTCCCCATAGCTCCCGGCCGAGAAGGGACAACCGCAAGTACTCATTTGCATGGGTCGGCCGATTTGAGGCGGGTTCGAGGTGGGTTTTGGGTGGGGGTGGGGTGTGCGTCAAAGGTGACAATGGAACGAAGTCAGGGTCGCGGGAAAGGATTTCCTTCTCTGGCTGCCATGATGGGGATCCTTCGTCTTGGCTCACCGCACCTTATTTGTACGTGTCATAATACTTTGTACGAATTATTTTGTCTGGCTTGAGTTAACTTCGAAGTAACCAATACGCTTCAATACCGCGGTCGTGAACGGCTAGCGCACCCACAAGGCGTTATCCGCCAGGCGGGCTGCATTCTCCGAGTCTTGGCTTCGACCTTTCCTCTACAGCAATACGAAGTGGTCAACGACCTAATACACTCGGCGAGGAAGAAAATGAAATTGAGTGGACAGAAGGACTGCCCTCCATGCGCCTTGAACCAGGAGCCCCTACCTTTTTCAAATGTCATCGATCCTTCATCGAAAGTAGGAAGGCTACTGATATGCAGTATTTGGTTGCGAGTAAGCCATGTCGCTCGCTTCAGTGGTGCTAGGAAGCCTAGTCCGGGGAGAGGCACTCTAATTTCCCTGCACAGGGGAAGTACAACCCATATGCTGTCCACTTGACGAAGAATCAGATCTCGACTTGGAGTAATACTAGAGATGTCCTGGGAGATATTGCCCATGGAATCCTCTGCAGGTCATAATCTCCAACCTTGGCTGGTTTGCAGAGGCCTCACAAGGGGACGGACAGGGAATCTCGAGCTCCCCCACCGGCTCTTTTTCCCGCCTTCATTGAATCTTTACACAAAAGCCACGAGGAAACATGGGTAGAGACGGTCCGAGCGAGGTCCAGTACGAACACGAAGACAAGCGACGAAGTCCTCCAGATGTTTCTTCGCAGTATCATGCAAGCTGTTGAGTCCGTCGGGATGAAGCAAGCCTCCGGAAGTGCAAAATACGTTCAAGATGCCATAAACCCATACTAGACCTTCCAAATTCTTGGATGCTTTACTTCGTGCTGGAGACGTGGGTATGCGTTCTTTAGTGCTTATCCCAAAAAGTCCCATGGATCACAACCAATACGAAGTACAACAATGAAGGGCAAAAGGTTAATACTTAGCATTGATCTTGCAAAGCCTGAACGAAGGTAAAGCCCCTAATAACCGACCGGGGCCCCTGTAACAGAACACGTGTTAGCCCCGTTCCTAAGACGCTATCGACGGCGCTGGAGATAGGGTAGCAATGACGAGTCTCCGGCCTCTTTCATCCGACACTTCATCAATGAGTACAAAGTATGTACTGTCCTTCGTGAGCTCAGAAATGTGTATCTAGAATCTACATCTTAACGAAACGAAAATTAGGCGGGAGGAGAAAGAGCTCTAATAATTAGAACTAGATTGGGAAGCCAAAACGCTAAAGTATAACGAGGAAAACTGGGGCATTTGGAAGGATCGCCTAGAGTCACGCGACAGTATACACTCAAGATCCAGTTGGATAACAATTTTATGCCATCCATTGCCGAATTAGTTTAGTAAAAAGGAAAAAAAGAAAAGAAACCTGTCCTGTGTCTTTCCCAAAAGCCGAGACACACTGCCGAAAGAGAGCACATGCGGAGCGGAGGCTGTTCGCCGAACTCGGGCTTGAAGCAGCGCTCACGGGCCTAAACTTGCAGAGTCATAGGGCCTGACCCCTGATCAAAATGCGCCAAAAGCAATTTTCCAGAACACCGTATCAGGCCACTACTTCGTACTTACAGGTAGGGCAGTGGCAGTACAGGTGGGTAAGGACAATCCATAAAAGTTGTGACTGCTCCACTTTCACACCCACCGTCTTGGCCGACGCCGCCTTGCCAAATGTTGGTGGAGGGTAGAGGGTGGTGTACCGGGCCGGTACATGTCCGGATTACTCCACGAAACGGCGAGGAAGGTTATTCCATCCCTTGCTGCATGTCAAGGGCAACTACGGACTAATTACAACATGGTTACAGAGTACACTCCAGAGTACACTCCAGAGTACAGAGGAGAAATGGCTGGTGGCGAAAGTTAATTGTGCGAATAACCTTTTTTAAGTTTTTCGAAAGCATGTTCGAGAATGAGGTTATCGGTTACCGGAGCTTTGTGCAAGATCAATAGATGACAATAAGCATTGTAGTCAGGGTTGACAAATCTCCATAGTTTGCTTTGACTCTTCCCTGATGCTGTTCCTGATACTTGCCACATGTATTGACTGATGGATCTTGTTCTTCATCTGTCAAATGTTTTTTTCGCAATAAAATCTCCCCATGATTTCCTGCCTCCTTCCTCTGTCAGCGTCCAAGACCGCCTTGCCGCACAGTCTCCCAGCATGACTCGCTATGTACCAAAGAGGGAAAGATGAGCGGGGGCACGCTGACTCGGTGGGTCTTTCCCTTCAGAACTCGTCACACCACTCCATTGCTTCAGTTGCTGGTCTTCGCAGGCCTGGACTGGGAAACGGACGACGCGTTGCCTTTGACTCGATTTGGTGGGTGGGGGGTGAAGC
>SJVG01000468.1:0-29106 GCA_034774675.1 Scedosporium minutisporum
AATTAGAAAGCAGAAAAGACAGAAAAAAGAAGAAAAAGATAAAAGACAAAAAAAAAAAAGAAGAAAAAAAAAAAAGAGGAACAAGAGCACACCGAAACCAGATAGAGGAGCGCACCCCTCAAGGAGAGGCGAGGGTGCATAGTTCCAGGCAGAAGCTAGCAACAATAGTTTCGCAATAGATAGGAATTTCACCGTGGAAAAAGTGATGTGTAATTTTTCAGCTGGATTTTGCAAGAGCGTACCTCCGATATAGCCATGAACTCATAATTACTATTATATATTTTTGTGGATAGATTCAGAGAAACAACCTCCTCCGTAATGCTACCTCGCCAGCGGGACGGAGTGACGACATGACATGAAACGGAAATGTTGGGAGAGGTAATATTGTGAGTTTTCCAAAGGGAGGTCGACTACCCCAACCGATCCTCTCCGAGGACAAACGACAAGCAAGCATCATTATTATGAAAGGACCTTTCCATTGCGAAATAAAACCAGTCCGTAGATACTGGCGGGCTATTTTTGGGAGTTCAAAAGAAACAAATAAATAAAAGAGATGAGGCCTCTCAAGAAGCTGGAAAAAAGAAGCCTGCGCCCGAGAATATGCCCCCTTTAACTAATACGCCATTCGCCAATTTGGCACCTGACTTGATTGCTCCATGCTGGTATTGAAGCTGAATGCCTGGGCTGTAGTGTTTTTCCGTTCTCTAGCTCATTTCCTCATTTCCCTGCTTCATTTTTCTTCTTCATCACCCCATCCAGCCTTGTCGAGATAAGAGTCCAGGGGAAAAAAAAGGGGTTGGGGGTTAAGGCCTGCGACACACTTGAGCTTGCTCTCCTTGGCTCCCAGTCAAGGGTATAGACAGGTACAGCGTGTGTTTGCATCTAAACGTTCAGGTGCCGTTAAATGCATCCGTTCTTCGCTCAAGTAGCAAACGGAGTTGTCGTAATGTGACGATGATGGGCAGCATCTCTAGCTGCACATCTCGACATCCTTTACATTCTCCTTGAATATATATATAGTTCAGGCCCGACTGGATTCGATTCCATATTTATAATAGCACACACCGGCTGGACCTCGACTTCCGGCCCTTCTCTCGCCGTACCTCTGAACCGCCGTTGCCCGTTGGCCGCGAAACCTTGGCGGCTTGCTGGTATGGTTGGGAAGCAGCCAGGCGCTGTCGGCGAAGGATCCTGACGACATCGTAAAAAGCCTTCTCGACGTTTATGCAGTTCTTGGCTGACGCCTCAACGAATTCGCACCCGAGCTCACGGGCAAGGGCGTGGCCTTCCTGTGTTGATACTTCTCGCTCGGTGGCTCGATCGCTCTTGTTTCCGACAAGCATAATCGGTACGGGGGCCTGGGGGTTCACGGCCGCAATGGGTGATCCCGGATACGAGGGTGACGAAGCGACCGACTCTTTCACTCGTTGAATTTGGTTGTAGAATCTCCGGATTCGAGAAAATGACGACCTTGAAGAAATGCTATATACGAGCACAAATCCCTCTCCGTCTCTGATCCATTGGTCTCGGAGCGCAGTGTATTCTTCCTGGCCAGCAGTGTCGAGTACTTCCAGCATGCAAGATTGGCCATCGATGACGACTTGCTTTCTGTACGAGTCTTCGATTGTTGGGTCGTACTATAGACAGGGGGGAATCGAATTAGAATCAGCACCGTCGAAAAAAGGGAGAATAAAAAAAAACCCCAATACGGAGTGGAGGGAAGATCGTCCGGCGCAAGCTCCGAGGAGAAGAAGCCGACGAAGCGAAAATATCCGTGTTAAGATCTAAAGCTTACCGTCTCAACGAAATGTTGTAAACAGAGTTGAATGGTCAGGGCTGTTTTTCCCACTCCTCCATCTCCCAAGACCACCAACTTGTACAATACCATTTTTCCCGCCATGGTGACGATACCTGGATGGGACTAGAAATCCCGTCGTGTGAAAATGTCGTGGGATGAGCAATGTCCAGTCGCTGACGTGAGGGTGGTAGGAAGGCGGGTGGTGGGCTTAGGTCGATGGTGGGGTGGATGGAAGAAGAGTAGTTGGTAGTTGGTATCGTAACAGATCGTAAATCAAGGCTCGTTTCCCGTAAACGCTCGTCTGCTTTCAATCGTTCCGATTTTTGACCAAATCCGGTTTTTTATTGCTTTTAAATCAAACAAAATTGTCCTCAACTCTTCTTCGCGGTTATTCTTCCCTATTCCTAGGGGAAGCTGGGTTCGCGGGGAAAGGTGGAGAACTCGGGTTAAATGGTGAGACTGATGGGGGGAGAGAGCACAGATGCCGAAGAAGGGGCCAGTGAGGTAAATACGGAGTGCGTAAAGTACAGACAGAGAGGAGTCTAGGAAGATGTCGATGCGGTCGTGAGGAGGGTCGTCATAAGAAAAAAAAAAGAAGAAAAAAACAATTGTTTCCAAGTACGAGAGTGGCAATGCGAAGGTGAAGAACAGCGATGATGTTTTGGAGAAAGACAAATCGAAGACCAGCTGGCTGGTAGAGAGAAGTGATCTATGGAGAGAGAAGGCGGAATATCGGAGGGAGAGGAAATAATATGAGTGGTGAGAGGCAAGGTAAGAAAGACGTGGAGGAGCACGGGTCCTATGGTGCCCCGAGCGGCGGGGTGTGTTCAACGACTATGAAGTGCGAGTGTGTACAAAGTATTACTGTACATACATACAATTGCACTAGTGAGAGCGTAGTGTGTGTGTACAAAGTACGAAGGACTAGAATGCAAATTCTGGGCGGATAACAGTACTTCATACTTCATAAGTGTGTGACCATAGTCTATGCCTTAAATGCAAGAAGTCTAGATCACATCTGAGCGGGCGACTGGTCCAGTCCTTCCCCTCCCCAAAAATCCAAGTCGAGAGGGGGGAGGGAAAATGAAAGCAAAAAGAGAAGAAAAAAATTGCTATTGCGAATGCTCAACCGGGATGGAGCCGGCCCCCAACTCGAACTGGAACTGGCGAGGTTGACTGGGGTCACTGGGGAGCACAAAGAAAGGGGAGGAGGGGTATACCGTATTAGGGGTGGCAGGAGAACAGGCGAAAGCGGAGGCGTAAAGCCGTCACTCGAGAGTTGATGTCTTGACAATGGAGAACGAAAGTATGAAGTACTTTTTCTGACAGAGCTTGCAGAAACCAATTTCTTGTTACTGATACACTCGCCCAGTATTGGCTGGACGGTATCTGTCCAGTCTCCTGCAAAGTACTCCTCCTGCTCACTGCATGTGGGAGTGCCTCGTCTCCCACTCACGCATAATTCACACTACGAAGTACTTCGTACACCAGGACTCTTGTGGAAGCAGGGTCCATCAATTGCTCAACGGGGTAGGTTCGTCCTAGATCCACGAAATGACAGGCAAATTTGGCAACTCACCAGGCAGACAATGGACAATGGAGCACAAACTCGTTCGGCTCCTCAGCTTGAGGCTTTTGATGCAAGTACTTCGTACATACTAGAGTTCTTGACAGCAGTTGACACAACATTGAACGTCCCAAGACCAGAACCATGGGTACTCTCGTTCACCCTATATTGATCCACTCCCAACTGGGGCAGGGAACCCTACTTCGTACTATATGACAGCGCAGACCATTGATTGGCTTGAACTTGCCATTAAACTAGCTGCTGCTCGTTGCTGTCATGACTACGAAGTAGGACCAGACCTCAACTTTCTCTTCCGAGATGCTAAGAGTTCAACTTTGTGCACACAGGAAAATACTCTAGCTCCATTGACTTGTATGTACACTACACTAGTAGGGTTCTATCATACATGTAGCATCAATAAGAGCATAGAAGTGCATGCCGCCGTTGGGCCCGCGTGCATTTACCTACATAGATGCAAACCTCTCAAGCTCTGAGCGACACAGCGACTGTGACGTATCCAGGGTAAGAGAGATTGTGGTAACCTGCATGGGCTCCTCCGTAGTGTACACTACTCTCATCCATTGATGCAAGACGTACTTGTAACATACCATCAATAGTGCTCAAGTCAAGTACCACACCAGCCGACCAATTGTGATGTGAGACTTCGATGTTCACCATTAGAGCAATTCTCAAGGAGAGATCGATGTACAAGTATACGTCAATGTACCAGTACTGAGGTACATCATGGACACAAAAAATGAGGCAGGTGGGTGGATTCTCAAGGCCCATTCCGCGCCCCTCACTGCTCTCCCCACATGGCCAAAGCTCCTGCGAAGCGGATGCTGGATTGCTGCAAGTTGAGGTAGTTTGCAGCTGCTGGTTAAAAAAAAAAAAATGGCTGGTTGGTTGAGGAACTCGACACTTTTGCATCATTATCATTTCCAATATGGTACCTCAGTATCAGATACGGGAAACCCTCTTGGATGGGCAAACTAGCACACGGGGAAGGCGGACGGGCAAGGCAGTCGCCTCAGTATCCCATGACACCCAACCACTGCACTGAGCAGGCGACAGACTGATGGGTCCCTTTGACCTTTCATCTATTTTATGGCGCTTTGATGACCAAGTGGAACACTCGCACGACCATTCCATCCATGATTGCTTGTGCGATCAGGGAGCGTACCATCAACGTAGGCCATGAACTGGTTCGGAAAGCATACGCATAGGTCCGGCCCGGTTTAATGCCACCCATCAGGCATCAATTGATGGGAGCGAAGAAACAAGAAAAGCTATAAATTGCACACTTGAGACCAGGCCATCCTTCACCTTTTGAAGCCTCTCAACATGCTCGTATTGGCCGAAAGTGGTCGGAGTTAGTGTCCCTCCTTTCTCCAGTATGACTCTCCTCTCCTCGTAGCATGTAGGAAAAGGGGGACCCGGGTAAACTTTGTCCATTTGATAGGTATTGAAATTCATTCCGACGGACCTTCTTGTCATGCCATCCATCTGCGACGAATCGACAATGTTGCATGGTGCACCTCCCTTCTTTCACCATCTCGGACTTAGAGTCTGGTCCCGGCAGCCTGTTCATACCGGACAAATTATGAAAACACCCAGCGGATGTGGCCCCCGACCTCCCGCTCTTCCCGACGGAGCCTCTTCCCTCTGGACGAAACAGCCCAGTTTTCTAACCGTCCAAGGAAAGAGCATGGTCGGGAGGGCGGGAGCACCACATACTATCAGGCATGGCGTACGGCCAGATTGCATCGTCCCCATACCTCCCATATCACCTGGATTTCTGGTAACGGGTTTGGAGAAAGCCACGGCGCGGCTCTTCCATCGCCAGCGAGCAATTCTAATCAGGCGCTACCTACTCGAAATGTAATTAGATACTGAGGATCATGTCGCCCAGCTCCAGGGGATGCTTCCCTCCCTTTTCCCATGCTAGGTCTCTGAGCTGCCCCTCTCACAGGCCAATTTATTAAGACATCTGACCTCGACTTAGTGTAGCCTTGTGAGCGGGGACTTTAGCCTTCCGTCCTGGTGTGTGCCACTCCTCTGGACCACCCTGCCTCAATGATTCGACAACATCATCACACCCTCGTATCTTGCTTGACTAAGTCAATGTGTCTGGGCCACGCACAAAACCTGATACAAAGAGGACCCCGGAGAGAGTCAGCTCGGCACCATACTCCTAAACCGGTAAGGCGCAAGGGTTTTAACCTGGCGCCGTGAAAGTCCACGATTCGTGCCGTCACGGACCATATCGTCATGCTTTCCGCACCAGTTAGCGCATCTTTGTGAGAGGGCCAACCTCTTAGCCTATTCCGAGTCTACGGATTTGGTTCCAACACCCCAACCACGCGTGAGCCGTGCTCCGAGCCTAACCTACACATGTCTGGCTCTTTCTTTGAACGAACTGAGACATTTCCGCCAGCCACGACCGAAAAAGGGATAAGATGGACCCCGTGAACTGTTTAGCCCCCTAGTAGGGAATAGTCGCTCAAAACCGGGCGCCGGGTACTGGGTCCCTGCTCCGGTTCGTTGTCTAGTGTATGGAGGAGAAAGTGTACATGTCGTAAACCTACGCAAATAGAATGGCAGCTGTATACATACACGACGAAGTACTTAGTTACGGGTGGGTGGGTACCTGTGATGTGGTTCCCGACGATGATCGCCATCCAGTTTTTGGTCCGAACCATGACATTTGGAAACGGGAATGCCTGCGTCTCTACCCGGCGACACGGGAACTGGGTGCTACCGAGCCGGCCGTTCCAGGGCATTACTTTGTTTACCATTTATCCATTTCCTGCAACACAAGGCGGGATTACAGGTCCGTCCAACAGGGGGGAAGCCTGGTTCTGACTCCCGTTGAATCAGCCTCTTCTATGCCGTCGGGATTTTGGTCGTAGAGAAGGATTCCGTCACGCAAGTTCTCTTTAACGTACAATAGTTTGCCTCTGTTTAGTGCTAAATAGTTAAATCCGTAGATTCTCACCAACACTTGGTAGTGTTTCAGTTTTGACTGCCGTGGGACTCAGCCTGTGAAACCACAAGAGCAAGGAAGAGAAGGTGGTCGCCCAGTAACCTGACTCCAAACCGATAATTCAACACAAGAATTTTCACAAGCCTTACTGTCTACAATAGTGTTGCTTGACGGTGCTCGATGTCCTTGAAACGTCTTTCAGTGCAGAGCACTCCTTGTCAAAATGAAACCGGGAGTGCTAATGATGGCAACGTTAGGAGGAAATAGTCGGGATGCATGACAATTTCTCGACTTTAACATCGCCTCGTTACGCCTATATGGAAGTCTCCCAAGAACAAAGATTGATAAGTAGAATCCCAAGTTAAAACGCTTTTGTTTCCAGTAGGGGAAGGCTCCCAAGTTAATCCGTAGATCGGGTTGCCTGTTGCTCAGAACTAGATCGACCTCCAACCTAAGTTGGAAGAACCTCCGCCGAGGAGATACACAACCTATCCCCTTTCAACAGACGGATGAGACACGTCGTGTATATATAAAGGAGATCTTATGCTTCACGATTAGTATACCCGTAGTGGGGCGTACGCATCCCAACAATGTTCGAGGCGGTAAGCAGGTGCGATACCCTAGAACTATGAAATGTTGGAAAGGGTGAGCGGGCTGATCGATATTTTACGGGCTTTTTTCTACTGTTCCTCGTTGAAAAAGCGGGTGTAGCATATATTATACTAGAAACCTAAGGTCGAGCTGTTCTCCAATCGTGGCCAGAAGCCGTCGGACACTACCTACCTCGAGTTGTGAGGTAGAATCAAAGAAGGAGCAATAAGCAGCCACAATCACTCCTCGAGAACGTCTTTATTCTCAAAGCTGCTAAGACCCGTAAATCCTAGTTGAATTGCAGCAAGCCTTTAACTCGACCTTCATTGTGGCACGAACTCTGAGTAATCAGGAAGCTCCTAGAGCATTGATTCCATGGTGTTTTCTCTACAACGAATGGGCTCTTAGGCACGTTCACGATCAGTATTTCTTCTCGATGATCTTCTCTACCCTCACCAAGATCCAGATCTCGTGCGCATCGAATAAAAGCCTATGTTAGGCCGCTCCAACGACCTAGATAACTACAGCAGATTCAATGAGTTCTCAAGGGTTATGATGGGTGTGAGTGATCGCGATAGTTATACAGCTCTGGAAATCTACTGTCCGTACCCACTTGGATATCTTCGTCAACACAGGCTTGCGACCTTGACTGACTTCAAGTTAGGCCCCCCAACGGGCGGTTGGCGTTCTTCGGTTCGCAGAAGCATCTTCCACCTAGCAATAGAAAACCTCTCGAAAGCCAGGAAGGACCAAACTCTAAGAGTGGATGTACTCCCACCTCACGATGATAGAATAGTCTAATTGCTTCTCGTCAAGTGGTTTATCGAGGATAGCCCTGCACTGTCATACTCGGGGGGCGCCATGGGCCAAGCCGCTGGTGTTATATGCTGCTCCAATATTCGGCACTGGCGAGAGTACTTTTTCTAGCTCGAGAGCTACTTCTTGGCTTTCACATTGGATAGGGCCATATTTCTAGCCTTCAGCTAGTGCCTAAGGAGGATCATTTGGGCTCTGCTTGGGGAGGTCCATGTCAAGCTTGCGCCTCGCCTCCATGATGTCCGGACAGCAAAGCTGCCCACCGATAGAATGCTCTGTGTAGCGGCACGCTGGCAGTCTTGCAGATATTCTTAGACTCGTCGGCGAGCTTCGATGTCTAGCGGTAGAACTTAAAATAAAGGAAAGGTAGTGGACTTTTCTGGTGAACGATCCGTAAGTATCTGAATTTAAACCCGTCCCGGTGTACGATGGCCCCTGTGTTGGTCCCTGGGCGAGGTGAGTTCCTAGGAAACGCGATCATGAGACGTCCGTCGGCCTAGCTTCTCCACCAGCAACCTAGTTTTAGGGGTGAATAGCCTTTGATTTTTCTCTAAGTCCTCTGTGCTAGCATTTGGAGACGCGCGCGAAGAGGCTGCAAGCAAGACGGATTCCAGTGCATGTCATGATGCAGTTGAATTACGTCGACACTCTACCGAAGCCCAGTCTAGAGATCATTAACTTGACCGAAAAATGTCATATCAGTCAGATCAATTCCGAGTCATCAATTAATGTCCGTTTCATGGAGTTTCTTAGCTTGCGTTACAAGTTGTCGGAAATCGGCATTGAGACACTGTCTGTCATGTGGGTTGATTTTTTAATTCGTCTTCCTTCGACTCTCTCAGCGTCTCCATTTTTAATGCACCCCCATCAGGAACAAACTCCATACTACCGCCGCCGGAATCTCGCGAGGCGCTTAACAAAGGGAATTACAGTTTAACCATCTACGCATGTATCTCTGAATCCCCATTACTTCTCTACTTATTGAGCACGAGGCCCGGCCTCCCGGATTCTCATGACGTCAGCCTCACCTGGTCCCGTTGAGGTTGCGGGTAGGACTGAAACTGGTACGATGGGTCTGAAGCGACATTTCAGTGACCGTTTCTACGAGGAAGGGAAGAAAGTTCACGGGCCTATCAAATCTTTGAATCCCACGACTGCATACTTCCCCATCGAGCACGTACGACCGCCTCCTGAGGAAGTCGCAGCACGCCTGCCGGCTGCCTGGTATGTCTGGAGAAGCCGAGACAACAGAAAGGGGAGGCATGCGGCGGTTGTGCATAAGGAAAACTTGGAGACGGGAAAAATTAGGACGGTGCCGGTGACGAATACATGGAAGGGGGCCCTGAGGGGTATTCGGAAGATGATGGTGAGATACCCGGTCTGGGATGTCTCATACGATGTTGCCGTGGTATTCACTTTAGGTATGGTGGTATGGGGAGGCGGATCATCCATCAACGGGTGGGGATATTTACGATATCACTAATGCCTGGCTTAGGGTCTGTCATTTGGTGCTTCAACGGCTCCTTCGTGTGGTTGCCATTGGTGGCGCCGTCTTCGGAATTCAAGAACGAAGTTCGATGGGGAGGTGGCCTGACAGGATTTATCGGAGCGACTGTCTTCGAGCTAGGGTCTGTCCTACTTATGCTGGAGGCTGTAAACGAGAATCGTACAGATTGCTTCGGATGGGCACTTGAGCGTTCAATATCAAACCAACACCTGCGCCTGTCGACAGCGCCGGGGCACACCTGTCGCCACCATCACTTCTCAAAGCGTTCCTTTCTAAAGGCTCCTTCGATCGCCTCTGATGGCAAGACGACGGACGATGACGGAGATTCGACTTTGGAGAGGCTGTGGAGCTGGTGGCCGACCTGGCAAGAGCTGAAGACGCATTACTTTAGGGAGATTGGCTTCCTGGCGTGCTTCTTCCAGTTTTGGGGTGCGACTATCTTCTGGATAGCGGGTATCTGTGGATTGCCCCCAATCTCTGACCAGCTTACTGGCAGGTTGCTTAACGGTGTTTATTGGGTCCCTCAGGTGAGTCTGACAATCGCAGTCACTTCCCCGGCGGGCCTCTAACTTGAGAACAAGGTCATTGGCGGTAGTGGCTTCATAATATCAAGCTGGCTTTTCATGCTAGAGGTGCAGACAAAGTGGTATCTCCCGAATCTCTCTTCTCTCGGCTGGCACATGGGCGTATGGAACCTCGTCGGGGCTCTGGGTTTCACTCTCTGTGGTGCGCTTGGGTTTGCCACCGAAAAGCCTGCCTTCGCGTATGCGTCTACGCTGTCGACCTTTATTGGCTCATGGGCTTTCTTGGTATGCTCCTTCGCCATCCGAACACTTTTCACCTTTTCCCTGACTATCAAACATGACTCCGAGATCTCTATTTGCTAACTGGTATCGGCTGTGTCTCACAGATCGGAAGCCTTGTACAGTGGTATGAGAGCTTGAGCAAGTATCCAATATCTATAGCTGAGAACGTCCCCAAGATGATGAATGGGGTGTCTCCGCCGGCTTGATGCCTCCTACAAGACCCATTCCCCCCATCTTATCATTCAGATTCTCGATGAAGAAGTGTAATTGGGAGCGCCGCTTCCATCACTGCGCCCTTGCTATTGATCTGCATTGTTTACAGGACCGCGAAGGGCCTTTGAGGGGAAAGGCGTGGCTCCCCGAAAGGGCCGCTCATGACATTAATACTGTTGACAAGTTGTCGGTTCATATAGCGGCCATTGTGCGGGCGTCCAAACGCCTCACTGGACGTTTTCGAATGACGGCCACTCGAAGACCGTCGAGCCAAACAACATAACTGGGCACGCACTCCCGAAGATACATGTTCGAGGGCATGTATTCTTGCAGCCCACTTCCTGCTTGGAAGGCTCAGGTGGGAAGTCATGGCTTCTGGCCTCAACTCGATTTGAAGAGCATATACCCTGAAATGCGAACATAGCGCGGTGATAGAGTGATAGAAATGCATTATTGATGAGAGCCTCCACCTACTACACGTGCCGTGTTAAAGAAATAGACCATGGCAGACGTAAACGCGGCTCTTCTGCCGTCTTAATATGGATGGGCTAATTACGGACAATATATTACTTGCACCACGCCCCAATATATAGACTCGGCCATCTCTGCTGAAGAGTTCTCTTCTAACACGCAAAGCCCGACGATCAATAATATCGTGGAAGGTAAAGAGAAAAACCGGTGGGCTGGGAATATTCATGTCGTACGTTATAGTGCCCGATTTTGAAAGTGCCGTGGACAGGACACGGAATATTCTCATTCAACATTCTATTCTTGAGATCTTGGTGACGGCATAGCTCGTTCTTTTTTACAAGCAATATGGAAGCTCCAATACAGCCGGGGGTTAATAAAAGCACATGGCAGAATTTCGAGGCCTCGGAATGCGGAGATATAGTATCAATAAATCTACACCTTCCGCGATGCACTCTCGTTCCCGAAGCATGTGGAATTAGAACATCCAGGCCGGACGGACAAGGGATGAAACGGTCACAGTCGACGTACGTGCAGAAGAAAATTATTTTCACTTCTTCTCCTCCCTCGTATGTGATATGGATGGTCTATCACTATCACATCGGTGATTACGAGGAAAGCCACGGGAAAAGCGAGATAACTCGTGGATGGATGACACCACTTCGTCTAGGGGACCGTTCACCTCGCGTCTGATCTAAAATCCTACAATCTGCGGTTCGGACAGGGTGCGAAAATAGGAGCAGCCAACACAGACGACGCGTCCCGTCGTGGGATTCGGCGCCTTTCTTGTTGGGTTGTTGTCCTGTGTTGTTTCTCTTTCCCCACGTGCAGGCTCCCCCACTCCGCTACCACGAGGAGAAGAAAGGCGAGCAAAGAACATTGAGCCGAAGTGGAAAGGAGCCTTCGGGGATATTAGTGCGAGAAGGTGAGACCGCCACGAACCGGACAATGCTCGGGTGATGGGTGAGAGACTGGTGACTGGCGACTGGCGGCTGGCAGGGGAGACCTTGGCCTGGGCTTCTGGGGACCGGCTGAGAATGGTAGCGTAGAGATGAGGCGACCACCGGCCATCTCAGCCAGGGCCTGGCCCAGGCCCGTCCCGGTGGTCATTTCATCTCAAGGGCACTAGGTACGTATTGTACAGCGTCCTTCCTGGCTCAACACAGGCTTCATAATTGGGGTAATCGGTGGGTGTGGCAACAACCATCAGTCCTGCTCTTGGTGGTGGGTGGAGACCAACGAGGACGGGCCGCACGGTACCGGGGAAGGTTTGGGATTTAGTGGTCCCCCCGTCATGCCCTAAGAACCAGTTATTCGAGAGAGAGAGCCAACAGATGGAGGATCGAATGACTTGGTTTTGGTGTGCCAACGGCAAGGAATTGGTTGGCAGCTGTCTCACCTGTCTCACTAGTTCACAGTTCGGTCAAGGGCTATTAGGTTGGTGCAGTTGAGATGATGCGGCGCGCCGGTTCTTTTTCACATCAATCTATCCACTTCCCCGCCAATTGAATCGCCGGCGAGAAGCTCATCTCAAATCCCATTACGTTCCAAGCCACGGGCTGCCCTCATCGCAGGTTGTATGGAGAATTAATTCGCTAACTTGGATGACCTTGTCGGGGGGCCGATGTGTGCACGGAAGTGATCAGCGCCGCCACAATATCGCGAGGAACGAACGGGCCATCTGATTCCTTCGTAATACCAGACTCATTGAAATTACCTCGTCCTGGCTTGGGTCACGGAGGAAGAAAAATAGGGGTAGTTCAAAAATTTGGTGGCCCTCATCCTGCTCGCCGGGCACCGGCATCCAGACCCGACATGCCTTCCATACCCTATCGGGGAACCAATCCCACCCCCCTGCTTGGCGTTGAGGGATCTGGGAGACTGGGACAAATCCCGATTTGCTTGTTCAAGTTCGTTTTATCCCTCATTCGCTGCGGCAAGTGTTGGAAACATTTCCCCAAAGTCTGGAGAGTGGCACGAAGCATGGGTGTTGAACCCATGTTGTGAAATAGGGGGAAAAGACGGTTTATTTTGAACCTCGTGTGATGGTGCTTCGAAGGACAGGACTTGGACAACCCTGTCATTAACCAGCCGGAATAATGTCTATACTAGTACAACTACACTACAAAGTACTTCGTCAACATTCGCCGAGATGGACAAAGGACGCAGAGCTACTTCGTACGAAGAAGACTAGAGTGGTCGTGAAGCAAGTTGGGGAACCAAGGAAACCGTTCACTCCCATCGCCGTGGTCCTTTGATCGCGAAACGACACTAACTCTTAGTGATGACATGGGCCTTCCCATTCGAGTGGTCCTGTCAAGGCTGGTGAAGATCTCGTTATCCTTTTGGTAGGACGGCCCGAGTTCCAACTTATCCTGCCAGCTGGGGATGTCCGTGCCCCCTTTGACCTTTGAGGATCTGCGTCCTCGGAAATGACATGAGGGATAGTGCGCTCATAGTGTTGTAATAAGGATTACGGAGGATTAACTGCGAAGTGCGAAGTATACTTCAGAGGAAGATGTGCGCATCGAAGCAAGAGTTCAACTTGCTGCAAAGTTGAGGTTGGTTTTGAGCTATTGATGCACTTACTATATTTTCACTGCCAGCACGCAGCAACTAGCTATGCGTACTAAGTGGGCAGAGCATCAATTGATCTGAAGAGAAGGGGGCGAAAGAGGGGAATTATGCATGTCTAAGTGCAAGTCGTGTACTAAGTAATGGAGTGCTGCCTACGAAATATTGCTCGCCGTGAGGCTGGCGGAAGGGACTCAGATCTTTTCGCTTGAGAAAACGGTTTTTTGTCCTCATGATTTCTGAAGTGGGTGGAAGAAATTGCTTGCTCCCAAATGGGGAAAAACTGTCCCTATTTTGGTCTCGCGTGTTTCCCACTCTAATACGCTAAGCCCACTGACACAAGGGTCCAGTCTCCCTGTGGATGGGGCGAAGGGAGGGGACGACGCGAAGCACGAAGTAACATTGATGGACGAGGGAAAAAGGAGCCACTTCAGTTTTCACAGCGAAGTAAACTAGCGTAGTGCCCAAGTGCTTCGCCAGAATACTACGAAGTAACCCCTCCGACCTTTGAGGAATACGCAGGAGCTTTGCAGTAGAGCAGCAGGGAGAGGCCTGCTATTGTTTGCTTGTCTCCGGCAGTACGAATTACATATACAAGGAGTAGAATCATACGTGATGCTTCACCGAGGGATCGGAGGGTGAGTGTGAGCCTCCATCCTTGTCTAGCGTCGCGTAACCACGAGTGCACTTCCCGAGATTTTGGTTGCAGACCCAGTCGTTTCATGGTCATGGCGCTCATAGGATACATAGTACAAGTACTTCAAGTCTGTACGAAGTAATTTGCCGGAGAGATCAGTGGAAGATAAGACTCACTGCTGGGAGCGATACGAAGTGGTGGGAGAGATTTGCCCTAAAACCTGCCTCGACCTGGAAATGCACGAGGAAGACTTTACGCTAATAGTTATGAAGTAAAAAGTAAAGGGCGGGTTGGAAGAAGCTTTGAATCTCCGGCTCTGGAAGACGCCACATACGGACGCAGCAAGCTAATGCCGCGGGGTGTCGTCATGAGGTAGTTTAGTGTAGAGCACAGTATTCAAGGAGAAGGAGCGAGAGTGATCTCTTATGAAGCAAGCTACTTGGAAGAGGAAGCTCCGTAGAGCATTTACTAAACTACATGGAGGACTGTACGTACATCCTATGAAGTATACTTCACAGACCCGAGTTCACATGGGACGGGAGTCGGGACAACATCCGGCGCGAGTTGTGCAAAGATCAATCAAGGGAAGAGATGGCAAAAATCAATCATGGACTCTAACCGACTGATTGTTTGTTAGAACGAGTTGTACAGGATCTGGGCCATCAGCTTGTGGTAGTCAGGGGACACTGTTTCCCCAATTAAAGTCAATACACACGGTTTCGGCCGGCTAGAGAAAGTCAATTGCCATTTACCGGCAGGCTGGTTGGCTTTATCCTTCGTAGCACTCGACGAACGACACTCGCACGTCTTGTCTTGACATCCAGAGATCCATTGTCGTGACCAGACCCTCTTTCCATGGTGTCCTGAGGCTCTGAGATAAATAAGGCGACGTTCACAATGATGGTCCGAACCCACATCTACTTCGTAACTTGTAATCAACGATCAGTTTGGGGGTCCAATTCAATTGATGTCGTTTCCAACAACGCAACAACGACCCATTCTTGCGCTGGGGTTCTTTGACAAGCTCTCAGTCTGCGCTGCAAAACATACGAGATGTGAAAGTACTACCGTACATTGCAGGTGCTCTTCAAAGACCTAGAGGCGCATCACTATTTATGTACATATACCTATTCCAGTGGGCTTCGATACCTCGGAATAATAGTGAGACCGCCGGAATTTGATGAATGGCCTGTAGACGCCTTTCAACATAGTGTATAAACTACGGGAAGGGTACCACTCAGGGACCAGGCTCCATTGATTTCTGGCCCCCTGCCTTCCTGCGACCCTTCCATTTCCCACTTCACTGTCACAAGCCGAAATTGGGTTAGCGGCAGGCGATGGATGTCCGAGTGGGCAGGCCCGAAGCAGAGGTCCATGATAATAAGAATTGGTAACAGCAGCTCAGTCCACAGTCCACTGGCAGTAAGTAAATCGCATGGGATTACCTCAGTACATACCTCGTCCACCACACTACTCTGCACTAACACCGTCGCATCGTCAGTGATGTGGTGTATCAGACGGAACGTACTACGTCGAATATGGGGTAGTAGTATTTTCCAACTTTGATTAACAGCTGCATCCTTTAAAGTACTTCGTACTTCGGATGTGATGTATTTTTCCAATGCTCCTCCTGCGTCACTACTTCGTCCACGGACTTGTCATTTTAAATGCTGCCAAGAGCAGTGGATGCGAAAAAGTACTTCGTACTTGGGACGTGGGTGGATTGCCCTTGCCAGAAGTGCTCTTTCCTCCAAAGTACTCATAATACAGCCTGCTAATGCATATGAAAGTGTATATATACTTTGTAATATGAGTGTCACTACATTGAACTCGATGTATCAGCCATCTCGATCCAGATTACCGTGTTGAAGCTTCCCAAGTGAGAATCGGAGTGCAGTGCTGCTGAATGGTACAACAGCACAGGCCAGTCCTCTGCTCCAAGTAAACCCGGAGCCTCAAGTAGAAATGATCAAGTACCAGTCATCTAATACATCGAAAGTAGCACATGGAGAGCAGTTGGAGTGTCCCCATACAAAGGAAGCTAGCCCTGCCCAAGTTCAATCTTCAACAATGGATTGATATGACCACAAGTCGCCGGATCCAACCTTGGACTGACCACTAATCAAGAAGCATCAAATTGATCAATCAATGCTCGTTGTATAACAGCTCGCAGCACTGAGCACGGGGCTCTGGCCACCCAGTGCCTTGTGTGCCCGCTGTCAACTGGTACTTTACAAGGGGAGTGAGAGTGCCACTAGCGCACTCCAGAATCTCGGTCCCTCCATTGTCCAGGATCCTTCACAAGGTCGCAAGGTACGTGGTGATATGCGCTTCCTCTTATACATACATTTGATGCGACCTGGAGCCCACATAACCCCCCCGGTCCCTTTGTCTTTTCTTTCCGCGAGGCGCGTGTTTTGTCTACTTTCCGATTCTCTTTTCCTTCTCCTTTTTTCTCTTTTCTTTCTGGCTCAACTCTATACTCGACCTGGAGATGGTCAAGTGGTGCCGGTGCTCGGTAACGAACAAATTGTCGGATTGATTTAGAGGTATGCATGCCGGTTACTCCAGAGAGCATTGTGTGCTCTCGTCTTCGTCAACTTGCCTTCCCGCATTTCGCTCCACCAAGACCCCATAAGCACCTCTCAGCTTTCAACTCGGAATTGCTTTGCTGCTGGTTGAATGAGAGATCAAATTGTGGATCCCACTTCTGCATCTGATCAAAAGTTTCGCATCCTTCTCCAACCACCCATCAAGTTCAAGTTCGGAGCAGACCGTCTCTAACATCTTCAGCCTCCAGTCCTTGGCGCCGAAACTTGCAACAATCTCCGTCGATAATTTGCTTTTCTTTGAGAGACCCGCATTCTTTTCCCTTGCCACCATTCATATATACCGGGTGCCTGCTGAGACAGGACCGTAACATTCCCCTCCTTGACTGAGACGGTGAGTTGAGCTTTCCGTGATGAACTACCGGTCTTTTAAGACAGCTGGAGATCTCAGAGTTTCCCTGTCAGTCTTGCGACACACTGACAGATTCTGAGGAGCGATGGAAGCTGACAAGTAAAGTTCCAGAACAAATTAGCTTCTTTCCATCGCGCCCGACGATTCTGCCCGATCTTCATTATCCCATTCCCGTTGTGCACTCGTTTATCTTCACACCAACGCGATCTGCTCATTGGCCGTGCTTCCCGGTGCAGCTGGTGCGATACTCGTCGTCTTCCTATGCGATACCCGCTATCCTATTCGGCTCTTATCATGGACATTCTCAACTAGAGGCTGGATCTTCAAGGACTGAGAAAACAGTGCAGCACGAAGTTGACATTTCCCGACTACTGCCAAAGAATATTGAAAGTAGGTCTCAGCCATGCATCCGAAAGGAGATACCCCCGCTCTCCCCATCACGACTACCCACGACCCCCTTTCCTGAGTGCAATGGGAAGAGATTGCCGTACAACCAGCGAAAATCGCTTCTGAAACCTGGGTCTGGGTACTCAATGATTGTTCTCGAATGCCGTTTTAGGAAGGGGCCGAGGGGCAAGGAATAATACCCGGGTGTTATTTCTTTAACCCGCAATAAAATCTTAATCCAGCTAATATGAGCAAGGTCCTGGTTTGGTTCATGCTAACGCTCATGTAATGCAGGGCGAACGACGACTCCTGAAATCATTCAATTTTCTGCCGCATCGAGTTATTTAATTGGCAGGATCCTTTCAATGAGTATGTTAGCTAACTCCAACGAGCGCGATTGAGAGCGGTGAATGGAACATTATCTGCGTCCATTGGCTTTTTTCTCTCGCAGTTCATTGAACGGGTCGCATGTCGAGACTAACACGGGTGCCAGAATGAGATAGCGTCTTTCCTCGCGCATAGTGTTCGATCTCGGGTCCTATCGATTTCACCAGCTTTGGTTCACGATCTCGTTTACAATTCTCGTCACTCCCACGTAGGGATCGTAGCACTTACACTCGCTGTGCACTGATCAACATTGTCTAACTACACCATACCAGTCGGTGACCCGAGCGCATTCACACATTTTAGTTATTTGATGAGGGGTTTCCTGTGGTGAATCTGGCAAAAGCCTGTAGCCAGCCGCAATCTTGCACCTTCAACATGGCCATGTGGGAAACCGAGGATGAGTATGGTGGTTCGACCGCTGCCGCATCCCTTCCGACCCCACAGGATACGCCGTATCGAACGCCCTCCCGCCGGAGTTCGAGGAGATCGCGGAGATCCGCAACGCCGCCAGGTCAAGGATCCTCCCCGCCACCGATTCCGTCCAGTGATCGCATCGATAAGAGGTCATCTAAGGATATCTCGACGGATGAGACAATAAGCATTCTTGATCCTCGTCGTTTTACGCCAACCCTCCATGCTAGCCTAGTCGCCGAGATATTGTCACTGCGCAGAGACCAGGAGGAAAAAACAAAGTTTATCGAGGACCTCGAGACATCGCTTCAAGCGGCACGAGAAGAGCAGGAGTCCCTTCAAACGAACGTCACAAATACCACCAAGGAGAACCGGTCATTAAAACGTCAACTTGCCCTTCTAGAAGGCGGTACATCCTCAGCCCTCGGAGAGCTAGCACGGGAGCGAGATGAAGCAATCGATTCGGTGACCGAAACCAAAAAGCGGCTCGAAGCGGCGCAAAAGAAGGTGCGAGCGCAGGAAGAGGATTCCGAAAGGGTCCACAAGCAGTGGGCAAACGAAAAGGACGCCTGGGAAGAGGAAAAGCGTAAATATGAGCGTCGGGTGCACGTTGCCGAGAGCCGCCTGAAGGTCGTCCTTGATGAGGTGGCAGCCTACCAAGCCGCTCATGCAAATGGCTTACAGAACGGCATGGAGAGCGAGGCCGAGGATATGTCCAAGGATAACGATGCTGCCAGCGTCAGGACGATGAGCATGACGAACAGTATCCGTTTCTCGGTGCTCAGTGGTCCCAATGCCGCGAAGCTTAACGGTCATTCTCTGGCTGACGAGCTTAATTTCGATGGCGACGATGACTGGCAGACGGACAATGACGGCAGAGAAAGCGTTCTCTCTAACCACAATCACGTTCGGAATATGAGCAGGGATAGTGTCATGTCTCGCATGCACAGGCGCAATCAAAGCATGGAGAGCCTGAGGCGGCCTGGAAGCGTCGCCCGTGGCAGACTCTTTGTCAACCAGTCTGTCTTGGAGATTTTGGAAGATGGCATTGGCGAGGATGACGAGACGGCCGAGTCACAGCCACCTAAACCGACGTATACCGACACCGGTATTCAGTACTCGCCTCCACCCTCGCCAAAGCTCCAGCCCTCCAAGCCATCTACTCCGGAGCCTGTCGCCCGCTTCGAGAAGGCGCAAGATTGGGATAGTCCGTCAAGTCGAAGCTCGCCTCGAGGTGACAATGAGATCGAAGCAAACCAGAGGAGGAAGCGGGTACACCACGGCCGTCCTTTGAGTATTGATCCAATGAAAAACCATGTTCACCAGATGGTCTCGGCCGGGTCCCAGACGATTGAAGGGCCCTTGAGTCCACCCAAGACTCCGAAGTCACCGTTCCGATCGATTACTCCCCCGCCAGTTGTGGCACCGCCTCCCCCGCCACCCGTGTCCATGGTATCATCTTCGACTCAGACTGACCCGCCGCCACTTCCACGACCTGACACTTTCCCTATGCCTCAGCTATCTATTCCAAGCATTAGCATCGTCCCTCCTACCAGCCGCCCGACCACGCCGCGGGAACCTCGTTTGCCCCAATACTTCAAGGATTTCGGCTGCCAGGTGAACATGACAAAGACCGTTGAGGTATCATCGATTGCGGTACAGACGGAAGAGATTCGAATCGACCAGCGTCTTGCCCAGCTCCCCGAGCATCTTCGCCCTTCGGCCATCACCTCGCGGCCCCCCACACCGGCCAGCCCAATGGAGGATGGACGGCAATTCACTCCTATTCCCGGCAACCTGCCACCTAGGAACCCTAGGCGCCTGTTGAGTAGGTCGAGTGTGCCGGAGATCCCGTCCTCACCCCCACCTCAAATCCCGGCCAGTCAAGAGGAGACTCACGATGCTTATCCCGGCAATAACGACGATGGTCCCCTCTCCAGCCAGAAGGCGCCAGTCAAGAGACCTCACCGAATCAGCAGCCTCTTCGCAGGTTTCGACGGTGGCAGCTCGGATGAAGCTGATGAATTCGCGGAGGCCGATGTTAGCGACTCAGAATTCCGAACCGCCTTGTCCGCCCCTCGACCGAAGGGGGCTGCCAGTGCTGCGCCCAGGGCTTCTAAGCGAAATTCCTCTGGAACTTCCAGTTCCATGTCTCCCGAACAATTCATGTCGTCACGCCGCAATTCTAGTAGGAGCTCAGTTAGACCTCTAGGCAGCGCGGAGATTTACAGCAACTATAGTCTTCCTGAGGGACGTGAACCGCTCACTAGGCGACCATCTTTGAAGCGCTCTCTCCGCTCTTACGAAAAGACGGCAGTGATTGGAACGGCCAGCAAGGTCAACATCATGCGTAGGGCAGCTATGATCCAGAGCGGAATTGCTACCCATCAAGGTCGAGCTCGAACTCCAAGCTTCACCGACGCTCGCGACCCGCCGTTCCCTATTCCCACGAGGGCTAGCTCCCGACGACCACCGATTAGCGCCAGTGCGCCAAGTGATGGTCAACGAAGCCCCACACGATCTGGTGAAAGCTGGCATCGACGAGGCAGCAGCAGGAGCCACTATCGTGCCAATAGCATCCGCAAAGTTCGTTCTGCGGCAGCAATTCCTGTCAAGCCGAGGTATAGGAGACATGGTAGCAGGTCACCGCCACCGCTCTTCCATGAACCCATTGATCCCCCCGAGAGTCCAAGTCTCCCACCACTTCCATCCAATGACATCACCACCCCTCGGAACAGGGCGGGTAGTGGTGCAAGGTATAGGGTTCATCAGTCCCAGCCGTCCACCAACACAGCCGTCACCAATTACACGGACTACGCAGCCTCAACCTCTCAAAGCACCGGTGTTGTTGATGCCATCGCTCAGACGATGGTTGGCGAGTGGATGTTCAAGTACGTGCGAAGGAGAAAGTCTTTCGGAGTTCCAGAAGCGAGCAATAGGGATGAGACGAGCAACGACCGGCATAAGCGATGGGTATGGCTAGCGCCCTATGAGCGCGCTATCCTGTGGAGTAGCAAGCAGCCTTCCAGCAATAGCACACTCATGGGCAAGTCGGGCCGCAAATGTAAGTTTCTTTGTGTTTTTCCCTATCCGATCCGAGCGATCAAAGTTGGATAAGCTAACTGTAAACTTTTTTCAGTCACAATTCAATCTGTGCTCGACGTCAAGGATGATAACCCAAGCCCGAAGGGTAATCCAAATCTGTTTAACCGATCAATCCTCATTCTAACCCCACAACGGGCACTTAAATTCACGGCGGTGTCAGCCGAGCGACACTACGTCTGGTTGACGGCATTATCTTTCCTTGCGCATTCGACACAGGCCATCCCAGAAATAGTGGCTGTTCAGCCACCGAAACCTATCCCAGACTTTGAATTACCACGACCTAAACCAAGGCGGCCAGGAATCCGTGACTCAATCCGGCTCACTAAGAGCAAGGCCGCCTTCAGTAAAGCTGGTCCTCCGAGTGTACCAAGTATTCCCGACGAACCGCCACCGTCACAAATAGGCGACATATCGACTTACAGGAACCCCGATGCTTTCCCACCCCTTCCTGGCAACCACCAACGTGATGGCTCCCGTGAGGCCGCTGAGCCTCCCTACATCCCAAGATTCCACGAGAGGAATTTCCAGGATAGAGGTATCCAAGAGCGAGCTAACAACGTCATGGTCCATGGCCGCAAACGAAGTAACACAGGTGGCCATGTCCCCCCACCATTGTCCTTCCGGGGATTTTCGGGCCCTGCCGGAAGTGGTTCCTATCAGCATACCGCCACGAATAGCGTAGCCGGAGCTAGTATCGGTACTGCCGGCTCGTCGGACATCTACCAGTCTCAAGCCTCGAGCACTGGAACGTGGGCCATGAGCAACACGGCATCTCAGCGGACATCAGAAGCATCCTCCCGCCCAAGCAACTTTTTCGATGCGATCGGGACCGTGCGGATGGAGGCATTTATTAGTCCGCTTGCCTTCCCAAGACTGGACGGTTACCCTGATGAGCTGGACGAGTTCCAAAATTTCGCGAGGAGAAGAAGCAAAGAACTTAGGCGGCGCAATAGCCGCAACCGAAATCGTGACAGCTACCATTCACGTGGTACGCGAGCCACGGATGACTGGAGCAGGAATGGAGAGGATGACTTCTTTTCTCGCGATGATCCATTCAAGGGCTTTTGAGATGGCTATATTCTGGGAGGTATAGCACAGACAAAAGATTCTGGGAGATAGATACCTTTGACATCCCCACTATTCCCTCTCATTCTTCTTCTTCTTATCATTCTTTCGTGGTCATTTTTTTTTCTTCACTTCGGCGGGTTATTTCTAGAGCCTGGAGTTTTGGGGGGTAAGACTTGTTGAACCTACGCTTTTTCTTATATCTATCTGTCTGACATGGGCGTGTGTCTCTTTCTTTCTCCGTCTTGGGAGTATCTTACCCAAAGTCTGTACCATTTATTCAGCTGGCCTGGTTGTGCGGGAGGCATGGCAACGGCCGAAATACCCGGTGTTCGTTTGTTTATCTTTTCTATTGATTGTATTTATATTCAGTGCGTGAGGGAAAGAGTACTCGACCTCGTCCGATCTTGAATCGGATGGGAGTTGACTACAGTTCATGGTTCAACTGGACGACGGACTTCTTCTTTTGTAAGACGGGAAATTACAACTACGGGACAGAAAAACAAAAATGGCCACTCTTTCCCTTCGGGTAATCAGTGCCCATGAGTGGCCTAGAAACAGTAGATAGGAAAATATACCAAGGATCAAATGAACATTGTTGAAAGCTGCCTATTCTTCGTTGCTGAACAGGAGAAGACGAACTTCTTCTCAAGCTCTCTCTTGTGCTGGAAAATACTCGGTTAAACTAGACCAAGGTACTCGGTACCTTTGATCTAATCGCTAATATACTCGCAAACTTGTCCTTCATTAGGTACAGAGGTACAGTGGCATGGTCAGTGGTGAGACCTTCCGAGCCTCCAATTTCTGCCTTTACCTTGATGTTGCAATCCGCAGCCTAACCTGCGACTGCGGCCTTGCCTCTACCACTAAGCCACTGACAAACCGAACGAACGCCTAGGCAGAGACGAGGTTCTACCTACTCCCTCCAAACGCCGAAATAGATCGAATACCATTCTGCAACTCCTTCCATTTAGATTCCCATCCGCAATACTCACCCGAGGGCTATACCTACTGTTCTGCAAGACCCAACTCGCCTTTCCAGTTATTACCCCTCCATCGCCAACTCCCCCTCCCCCATTCACAAGCAGTGACGATCTTCCGCCTTCTAGCCCCGTCCCCCTTAGTTTCTTTTTCTTTTCTCCCACCGGGGGTTCCTGGCTCGTTAACCAGGTCAAAACACCATAATCATGCTTAAAATATGGTCCATGGTGCGTCGTCCCTCTACCTGCTGGCCCCTCACACGGCGTCTCGTGAGCAGGGGGCCAAACGAATATCGCACCTACCTATGCTAGAATTCATACTAACATGACGTGTGCATACAGAAAAAGGAACAACAAAAGGCGGAAAATGCTGAAGGCGCGGCAGGAAAGAAGAAGAAGGTGACGGCGGCTCAACTTCGAGTGCAGAAGGGTATGCCAATCCCGGTTGTTCCCAGCCCTTGGCCATCCTCTTTATATCGATCCTCTGGCTAACGCTAGGCTCTCGTATTTTCACCAGACCTCTCGGAGTTGTCCCTTGGATCGACGATGAAGACCGAGTTCCCTGACCCAGACGACATCCTCAACTTTATCCTTACGATAGAGCCTGACGAGGGCATGTACCGAGGCGGCACCTTTACATTTACGTTTGCCATCAACCAAAACTTCCCTCACGAGCCTCCCAAGGTGCGATGCCGCGAAAAGATCTACCACCCAAATATTGATCTCGAGGGCAAGGTGTGCCTCAACATCCTGCGGGAGGACTGGAAGCCTGTTCTCAATCTCAATGCGGTTATCGTGGGACTACAGGTACGTTGCCGATCCAAAGCTAGGAGAGGGCCGGCCAGCCAAATGAACTCGGCCCATCCTTGGAAACATGGCAATTTTGCTAATCATTTCTACGTCCCCTCTCTTTAACAGTTTCTCTTCCTCGAACCCAACGCATCCGATCCGCTGAATAAGGAGGCCGCCGACGACCTGAGGCAGACGAGGGAAATGTTCAAGCGCAACGTGAGAACATCGATGAATGGAGGATCGGTTAAGGGTACCACCTACGACCGGGTACTGAAATAAACAGCTCTATCTTAGGCGTGGCATTTGGTCCTACCCAAACAACCATGGACCGCGAAGATGCGGTATCTACGGGCCAATCTTTGGGCGTGGGCATTGCCTCAGACCTGGCGGTTCTCCTTTGTATTTACAAATCTCCCCGATGCATGACGATAGAGGTGTGACGTGTGGATGACACACCAGAACGAAAGAGAGGGAGAGACAGATGGGGAGCTGGTGGTGACCCATAGGCGGTATTTCCATGTCGTTGCAAGAGGAGGAAGAACGTTGGCATTTTGCTTACGAAGTACGGAATGGTTGGGCATCGAGCGAGGCGGCAATCTGTTTTTTTTTCCTTCGTCTCTTTGATTTTCTTCTGCGTCCAGACTTTGATAGGCGCGTTCAATATACAGAGCCTTGAGGCTCCTTCGTACTCCCTTCGCAAGGAAAGTGTGTGACGTCGTGGTCCTGGCCCCTTGCATGAGTCAGAGATCGTCTCGGAGCGCAGTAATGTAAAGTCCGAACAACGGCAGCAAAGTCCAAGTGCTGTTAGCCCCCGTTCCGGACTAGGAGCTGTGAGGACTTCGATCCTAGCTGCTGCTTATCTAATTAATTTTAAGATCAACTCATTGTTCCCCACCATCGTGTGGCTCCACGCCTTTTTGGTCCTATAGACCAATAAGCGGCAGGGATTTCATTGGTTGTCTGGTCCGTGATTGGTTCAAATTGTTGCTCCGTCCAACAAGCTCCCCCCACAATTTGAGTGGGATTTGGCGTTGGTGCTGCGAGGCGAGGCCAACAAGCCCCCGAAGTCGGTGAGTCGGTTCGACTCACAGGCCAAAATATCGAAAAATTTGACCGGAAAAAAGAAGGGAAATAATAGCTACCATGGACATTCAAAGTACCTAAATAGTCACCCATTTTCCTTCCTCACCATCCCCAGGCCCACCCGCCAAATCGTACATCATCATCTCCCCTCAACCATTTTCTTCTTCTTCTTGACTTTTCCTCAATCACTCTTCCAATCCCAATTCCATCTCCCACTTCCTCTCTTCCTCCTCTCCATCCTCCACATCAGACACAATGGCCTCCCGAACCTTTTCCCGGGCTCTTCGCTCGCAATTGACTCGCCAATTGGCCTCGCCCGCCGTCCAGCAGCGAACCATCGCTGCCGCGGGTCGGAGCTTGGCCCGTCAAGCTCGCCCTGCCATGGTCGGCCCTGCTCAGCAGGTCCGCGGCTTGAAGACGATTGACTTTGCCGGATCGAAGGAAGACGTCTATGGTGTGTAATGAATCTTCGGTCGATGCGATGTGCTTTCGGAGCTCGTCTCGGCATCTCGCTTTTCCTCTATTTTATTTTGCCTCGGTTGCTTGGACTAACTTTTCTTGTCTCTTTCCTCCAGAGCGTGCCGACTGGCCCCAGGAGAAGCTTCTCGTGAGTCATCATCCCTATCTCAAGCTCGCAACGCATTCCTCCTTGACATGTTTACTTCGGTTCGGTTGCTCTAACAAATTATCTCGGTAATAGGACTACTTCAAGAACGATACCCTCGCCCTCATCGGCTACGGTTCCCAGGGTCACGGCCAGGGCCTCAACCTCCGTGACAACGGCCTCAATGTCATCATTGGTGTCCGCAAGGATGGAAAGTCCTGGAAGGACGCCATCCAGGATGGCTGGGTCCCCGGCAAGAACCTCTTCGAGGTCGACGAGGCCATCTCCCGTGGTTCCATCATCATGAACCTTCTCAGCGACGCCGCTCAGTCCGAGACCTGGGCTCACATCAAGCCCCAGCTCACCAAGGGCAAGGTAAGCTATTCTTTTCTCACTCTTTCCAACTAGCCGAAACGGCCAATTTGGCCAAGAAGTTTGGCTAATCTCTATCTCCTTTCCCAGACCCTCTACTTCTCCCACGGTTTCTCTCCCGTCTTCAAGGAGCGCACCAAGGTTGAGCCCCCCACCGACATCGATGTCATCCTCGTTGCCCCCAAGGGCTCCGGCCGTACCGTCCGCTCTCTCTTCCGCGAGGGCCGTGGTATCAACTCTTCCTTCGCCGTCTTCCAGGACGTGACCGGCAAGGCTGAGGAGAAGGCTGTTGCCCTCGGTGTTGCCATTGGCAGCGGTTACCTCTACAAGACCACCTTCGAGAAGGAGGTCTACTCCGACCTCTACGGTGAGCGTGGCTGCCTCATGGGTGGCATCCACGGTATGTTCCTCGCCCAGTACGAGGTTCTCCGTGAGCGTGGCCACAGCCCCAGCGAGGCCTTCAACGAGACTGTTGAGGAGGCCACCCAGAGCTTGTACCCCCTCATCGGTGCCAACGGCATGGACTGGATGTACGAGGCCTGCTCCACCACCGCCCGCCGTGGTGCCATCGACTGGACCCCCCGCTTCAAGGATGCCCTCAAGCCCGTCTTCAACGACCTCTACGATTCCGTAAAGAACGGTACCGAGACCCAGCGATCCCTCGACTACAACAGCCAGCCCGACTACAGGCAGAAGTATGAGGCTGAGATGGAGGAGATCCGCAACATGGAGATCTGGAGGGCGGGCAAGGCCGTCAGGTAAGACTATCTTTCACCAGTTTCCGTTATGTCTCGTAGAATGCCATTGCTAACAATTTTTCCACTAGGGCCCTCCGTCCCGAGAACCAGAAATAAGCTGGTGGCAGTGGAGTGAGCGCGTAGCGGGTGTGTTCGTCTGGGGCGCAAGGACTGTCTGTTTGGCCATGGTTTGGGGCCTTCGATATCCCAGCAGTCTTTTGTATACTTACTAAATATCCGGGTTGAACAGTGAAAAGGGAACAAAATGGGAGGGAGACGGCGGGGATTTGTAGAGTGCGTTGTCGGATGGAAAAGCCTTGTTGATAAAGACTGACGATTTCTGTTTTTGTCTACGCCTGTGTTTCATTTTTTCCTCGAATCTTGCTCTCGGTTTTGACTTTTGCTTCGTCGTGAAATATGTGTTGTGGCTGATAATACAATGGGTTCCGTGTCGGGACCTTTCTTTTTCTCCATTGCTAGTGTGCAAGCTCCATTTTATCTCTTCTCGTCGTATTTTCACTGCATTTACGATTTTCCTGCATTGTTTAGTTTCGGCCAGCTAAGCTCAGCATGGGAGGTCCCGCTCCCGGATGATGCAATTGGACGCGGGGATTGTAACGTTTCGAAGCTCATCTGAATTCTTCCCGCTGAAAAGGGCGCCCTTGACAATAGGATGAAGCAAAGCCAGGATAATTCATCGACGATACGGGGCATGCTGGCTCGAAATAGGAAGCTCGAAGTGTAACAGTGTTATAATAATCCACAGCCCTTCCCGAAGCAAACCGATAGAAGCGCAGCTTATAAGACTCTCATCAATCCGCCCCCTCAACTGGTTAATTGCCATGGTCTACATCTTTCTCTGGGTAAAGAGAATCCGATCAGCGACGCCAATTGCAACCTTCCGCCTCCCCCACTTTGATCCCGCTTCACCAACACAACTTCGACCGATCATCACCACCACCACCGCAACGATAACAAGATCCCATCACAAGACAAAAACCAACATGGCCGACCCCAAGACTAGCCCGCCGCTAACGCGCGCTTCGGTGCAAGCCGCCCACGAGCTCATCAAACCCCACGTGCACCGAACCCCCGTGATCCACAGCCGAACACTCGACGAGTTCGCCTCGCGGCGGCGCACGGCCTCAGAACTCAAGGGCACGGCGTGGGGAGGAAAGAAAGAAGGAGCGGAACCCACCCTAAGAATCTGGGTGAAGTGCGAGAATCTGCAGCGGATCGGGGCGTTCAAGGCGCGAGGGGCATTCCACGCCGTGGGGAGGCTGTTGGAGGACGAGGAATGGGTCAAGGCCGGTGGTAGGGAGAAAGGGGTCGCCACGCATAGTTCGGGGAACCATGCTCAGGCTATAGCGCTGGCGGCTAGGGAGCATGGGATTCCGGCGCACGTGGTCATGCCGGCTATTTCGAACCCGAAGAAGGTGGAGGCTACGAAGGGGTATGGAGCGGTGGTTTATGAGAGTGGGAGTACGGCGCCGGAGAGGGAGGAGATGTTGGTGAAGGTTGTGGGGGAGACGGGGGCGAGGTTCGTGCCGCCTTATAACTACCCCGATGTAATTCTTGGGCAGGGTGGGTTTTTTGCCCTTTCTTCTTTTCCTCTCTCTTTTCTTGAAGGCTGCAGAGATGAGAAGCTGCAAACTTACACGTGGATCTGATTAGGAACCGTCGGGCTTGAGCTTCAGGAGCAAGCTGCGCAGCTTATTGCTGAAAATGCAGCTTCTAGCCCTACTCCGACGTCCGGGAAGGCTCTCAACGCCATCATTTCTCCCTGTGGCGGTGGTGGTCTTCTCTCCGGTATAGCTCTTTCCGTAAGTTAAGCCTCCTTTTCCTTCTCATCTTTCGCCTCGTCCATTCGAAACATAGTTCTTACATAGTCTCTTCTCTCCAAAAATAGTGTGAAGGCACAGGCATAACCGTCTTCGCCGCGGAACCCTCCCACCAAGGCGCCGACGACCTCGCCCGCGCCTTCAAAGCCGGTCTCAAAGCCCCCATCCCCGCCGTCAAGTCCCTCACGATCGCCGACGGCCTCCGCACACCCGTCGGCCCAATCCCGTGGTCCATCATCCGCGGCGAGCGCAACCTCGTACAGGACGCCTTCAGCGTGACGGAGCGGGAGATTTCCAAGACGCTCAAGTTCGTGCTCGAGAGGTTGAAGGTCGTCGTGGAGCCGAGCGCCGTGGTGGGGTTGGCTGTTGTGCTGTTTAATGAGGAGTTTAGGGAGTTGGTGGAGAGGGAGGGCGGGGA
>SJVG01000469.1:0-29099 GCA_034774675.1 Scedosporium minutisporum
CCCTTAGATTGAATTCCCCTCCATCCTCCTCCCCCCCAACATCTCCTCCGGCAGCATCGTCGACATCGCCGTCTCCCGCAACGCAGCCTCCGAGCGCGCCGCCGACCTCGCCTTCCAATCCCTCCAAGACCACATCCTCTCGTCGTTCGGCGCCGCCGAGCCCTCGCCGCCTCAACTCCGCTGCCTCAACGCCACGCAGACGAGCGTCGTGCTCGAGTGGGACCCCATCGAGCTTTCGACTGCTGACCTCATATCGCTCGCGCTGTACCGTAATGGTCAAAAGGCTGGGAACATCCCGCGGCCGCGCGATATGCACAGCACCAAAATCTCGGGCCTCGCCGTTGATACGGAGTATACCTTCCATCTCGTCCTGCGCACGACGGCGGGCACGTATAGCTCGGAGAGGGTGACGGTGCGCACGCACAAGATGACGGACCTCAGCGGCATTACCATCACCACGGGAATCTTACCCGCCTCTGTGCGGGAGAACCTCGTCGAGGCTGTTGAGAGGATCGGTGCCAAGATGACGGATACCGTGCGTATTGATACTACCCACTTCGTCACCACTGAAGGACGGGGCATCGCGTGGGAGAAGGCCGTGGAGACGAATATCCCCGTCGTAAGACCGGAGTGGGTTACCGCCTGTGAGCAGAACGGTCGTATCCTGGGCGTGACGAAGTTTTACCTCGACGCTATGCGTCCGGGTCCCATCGAGACTACCACATCGGTACAGTCGCCTAGGACTACGCATAAGGATCTACCGCCCGTACCTCATCCTTCAGAGCAAAAAGAGGCCGAGGCGAAGAATGCCGCCGCGCAAGGGAAGAATGCGACGGTCGAGTCCGAGTCGGACAATAGCTCCGACGAGGATGCCGCCGAGGAACCCAAGGCGATTTCCCAGGCGGCCGAGCAGAAGATGAGGGTAGAGGAGAAGGATACGCAGAAAGTTGCCCTGCGACCTGCGGTGTCGAGTCCATCCGCTGAGAGTAACTCGAGCGAAGGCGATGAGGAGGGGGAGACGAACGGTAACGGCTCCGCGGCGCAGGCAAAGCCGGCGGTTTCGCCTGATGGCTCTTCTTTCCAGGAGGTTGAGCTATAAGAGAGGTTCATTCACATTGTTGTCTTTTTTCTTCTAGTAGATCCAGTCGAGGGCAGCGAAAGAAAGAAAAGGAATGCAGTTAGCCGGCTTAAAAGTTACTGGGCGCAAAGCTTTTAGACGCGGGTGGGAAAGGGCAGGACTCCCTTCGTAATGAATGCCTCGGGACTAGCTATTTGTACCTTTTTCTCTTTTTCTTCCTTTCATAGAGTCTATTCCGAGGTGGACTATGAATACTAGCTACTTCTTTACCCCTGAATTGCTCAGATCCGAGTTCCTTGAACTAGGCCTTTCTCGTCGGCGTCGAGGCACCAGAAGGCGTCCGATCCCTTCGCACTAGCTAAGCTCGCGATAAGCTTAGATCCTCCACAGCTTCAAGGTCCATGACATCAAGACGCCACTAAAACATCCCAAGATGTGAGACAAGACCGGATTAGGACAAAAAAGAATTCTGGTATTATGGTCATCTATGTACAAATATAAAAGAAAAAAAAGATTTAGCCTGCTTGGCAAAATGTTGCTGATTCGATATTTTTTTGTTTCTCGATTGGTGAAATCCCCCCATTGTACGCCGAGCGCTTCGGGCCGGCTGGGCCCAACTAAACCAAACGGGTATATATATAATTTGAAACACTCCCCCGACGTTGCTCTGTTTTCTCTTTTTGGGTCCCCGGTCATTACCAGACATTTTCATCATCTCTTCTTCTCCCCACCCCAGCCTTCCGAGTTGGGTAGCCCGCTAAGCTGCCGCCTCCTCTACGGCCTTCGCGGCGAGGTTTGGTTGCGAGGCTGCCTGCAGCTCCCTCATTAGAGGCTCGAGTGCATCTAGGCCGCTTCCCCTACGACCGCTGTCAGCAGCGATCTCACCCTTCTCCATACGCTTGAGGTCAAGGAGGGCCTTCTCATTTAGAGTGCTTCGTCTCGTAAGGCGAGGGTAGGTCGTTTCCGTCGGCTCCTTCACCTCGGTCATATTCACGCTACTCAGACGACGCTCGTCCTGAATTATGACGAGGGTGCGGTTGAGACTGTCGAGGACGGGTACGATGGCCTGAAGCCACATATCACCGCTGCGCTCGAGGCGGATCATACGTCGTTCCATATCTCGCATTCGTTCTTCGGCGAAGGAGGGGATGTTGAGGCTAGATGCGGCTAGACGCGTCGGAGAAACGGGGCTAGGTCCATGCATAGTCCTGGCTTTAGCCTCGCGAGCCTGTCTCCACTCACGGCGGCGAGACAGGGAGACCCGATCTAGCGGAACATCGCCGGGACCTCGACGGGATGGCGACCTTCCTCGGGGAGTGTGGGGAGGCGTAAAGCCGTCGGCGGAAACGGGCGTCTGAGGACGTGTCGAGAGTGGAGAGGTGGTCATGGTGGTCGCAAGAGTCGAGTGCATCTCGGGGGGTGTAGATGGCTTGACGTCGGCGACAACAATGACTGGCGATATTGATGGCCCCCGAGGCGGAAAGCGACCAAGGGCAGGAGATTCAAGGTCGGAATCATTATTAAGGTCAGAGTCATCATTCCCGAGCTGAGAAAAGGATGTGTGGCTGTGGCCCCGAGAGGAACTCTGGTAGAGCGAGCCCTCTTCTGACTCAAACCTCCTGATGTCTCGGGAAGCTCTAGACGCTTGGATGTCCCTCTTCTTCTTTTCCCTAACCTTCTCCCTCCGAGATCGCCTCGAATCACTAAGAGACTCGGCTGGCAAAGGGCCTGTCTCCAGAGCAGACTCGAGCGGATTGCTCGTAATGACGTTGACCTCCTGGAAACTGGTCGTGCTTTCGGCAAGAGCCCTCAAATCTGCAACCGAGGTGCGAGGAGAACCAGAAACTTTGATCATGGGTACCACCTTGGCGACATTGAGCCTGGTTGGCGTAGAGTCGCTAGCATTTGACCCGACGGTATTTGATGTGCCTGGTCTCGTACGGCCTGAAAAGGGAGCGGGTCGACCCGGCGTTTGTGCTATAGAAGGAGAGCTACGCTGGCGTCTCTGGCCATACAAAATACCGTCAATTGACTCAGCCCGGCCAGAGCTCGGGGATGGGAAAATGCTCCATCGGCGGGCCGGCTGTCGAACCCGTGGTGAGGAGGGTGCAGATGCTGAAATAGGAACGGGCGGTAATATAGGTGGGCGCGCTATTTCCTTGGAAGCCGGCTGACTTCTGGTGCTCGAATTGCGACGTACCATTCCCTCAGTGCTTGGTCTTTGCTCCATTGTCCCCGGATCGCAAGGTTTGCTGTTGCTATTACTGGACTGTAACGGGGGCGCAGGAGGTAAACTCGCAGTGTAGTAATCGCGAGGGGTGTTGCCGCGGCCGTTCAAAGATTGGGATCTCGTGAGTTGGCGAGGAGTTGGTTCTGTGGTTACGGAGACGGGGGAATAAAATCTGCGGGGAGGTGTGATGTTATCATCGGCGGAGAAGGACTCTCGGTTCTCTGACACGGTGCGGAGGACCGTCACGACGCCCCTGCTGTCGGTATACCTCACGACTGAGTCGGCTTCCGATTGATATTCGGCGTCCTTGCTATATACTGGATACTGTGACCTAACGTTCGGCCCAAACGGGGAGTACTCGACGGGGATAGAGATTGCGATGTGACGATGACCACCGATGGTGGTTCCAGCGACAGCGGTGTCAGGAAGGCGGATGGGCGAAGGCTTCTTAGGTGCGGACCTGCTCCGGCGAGATACGAAGGGTGTTAACCGCTGCCATCTCCCCCTCTCGGTGGACCCTTCCTCGGGAATCGACATGAAATTATCGGGTGGCGGCTCCTGGTTCCGGAGGAAGTCCACCAGGTCCCCCATTACCTGGCGGCTCTCCATTTTTATGGCTTGTTCGTGGCGTACTAACTCTTCGGTGCCCTTCCAGACGGCTCTACGTTCGGGGTATCGGAAGAATTCATCGAGCAGACTGGAGGAGGACCTGGCCCTGAAGAGCGCGCGTTTGCGCGTAGACCCCGAGTGGGACGCAGACCTCGCCCTTGCTGACGTACACGACGAGAGTGATACGGGAGGACTCGTAACAGTTGTAATAGTTGGGAATTCCGAAAGAGCGGTCACGTCACCGGATGTGGTGCTGGACGCGGCTTCGTGCTCGGTAGCTAGCACATTTTCGTGTCGAGGGTTGGACGACCTCCATAGCTTGGCTGCCAGTGTCATGGGAGGGACCGGCGAGATTATGTAGGGAGAGTGGGTGGCTTTCTTGACTTTTCGCAGCTTAGCGTCGAGGAGGGTTGGACCGTGCAGGCCCTTCGGTCAATTGGCGGCGCGCAACTCGATGTACGAAGCGAAGTATAGTCGCAATGGATGGCGGAGCGTGTTGAGAGGGTGGCATGAGCCGATGAAACCAAGAGGTACAACGGAAATGGGGTCGGTCCTGTCTTGGAGAGTACGAAGCAGGACAGGAATGCACCTTTTTGCTTTCGACGCAAACACGCATGCAGTGGTCAATCAATGGGGTCGGTGTAAGCAATAGAACTTCTAACGAAGGTTCTGCACCCAAGTCTTGTTTAATATCCACCGTTCCAATCCAATTGTGGGTGAGGTAACAACTTCTTCTTCAAGGCATGGTACTTTGGAAAAACAACAAAATGAAAAGAGAAAACAAGGGAGCTGGTCGAGGGCAAAAGCGAGGGACCGGACCCAAGGAAGTTCAGGAACCCTCCGGATATGTAAATGCTCGACTTATGAGGGAAGAAACATTCTCACTGGACCTGGTCGTTGGGGCCAGCGACAGAGCCGCCCCCATGCGAGGAGGCAGGGAGAGGAGAAGGGAGGTGACAGGGGAGAAGTACTTCATACTTCGTGGTGATCAATGAGCCCAAGACCCTAGGCTAACATTGGCGATTGAGGCTTCACTCAATTCCTTGGTATACAGGGCCGTAATGAAGGGGTCAACGAAGCCAAAGAAAGTGCACAAGTACTTTGTACTTGTCGAGGATTGCGCCAATGATCCGGGTTCTCGACTGGGAAGCGAAATGTCGAGACCATCATTTGCACGGGTTTCTGCGAAGTAAATGATGGGCGCCGTGGCAGAGGCAGGGGTGAACCATGTGCGGTAGTATTTCCCGTACCAAAATCCAATGTTAAAAAGTTATTCGAAATTGAAGACTCCTCATGGTATGAAGTAATTAGCCACACAGTTCGTGCCAGTAGCGTTTTGCTTGTCATCTGGATGCAACTGTGATTCCTGACAGAACAGAAGAGTGGTAATTTTCTGACAAAATTTGTGTGTGTACCTTTGTACTGTAGCAGTGTACCTGCTTCTGCGGAAGGACCTTTCCCAACCTTCCCCCAAAACAAGTGGTGCACCGGCACAAGTGTGATGATCGACGGTACAGAGCCTTGGTAGCCCGGCGCCAATTTTCAGGTAAGAGCGACTCTGTCCTCACTAAGATCAATTGGCGGATTCAAGAAATCCTGCGAAGTAGCGCACTTGTAGTGGTGGTAGCAAACTGCACTAGTGTACTTGTCATCCACAGGTACATTGATCAATGTTGCGAGTGTGCGCCGAGCTGCACCGAGCAGACAGGGTATAACAAATTGACTGCGTACATACGGAGGACAGCAGCACCATTCTATCAAGTGCACAACAAAGTATACTTCGTTGTTCAACCAGGGACATCCAGAACCATATTGTTCCATGGATCGAGGATGTGCTCTGCCGGCCTTTCTGAGGAGGAGGGGCCCGCTAGTGTCTGTTGAGAATAGCTTGAATTTCTGTCAGGGCAGACTTCTGTTTCGAAGCTCGTCACTCTTTCCGCGTGCCCGGAAGACAGGAAGGACCGACAAGGGATAACGGCGTCGGGAATGAACATCCCAGCAGAATTGATTCATCTCGTATGACTGCCATCCCCGTCCCCAGAGCAATGGTGTAAGTAGTGCAAGTACACTACATCACTCGTACCGGTACTTCGTACTTTAGATGGAGAAGCCCGCAGATGGAAGGAGCGTCGGCGGCCGCAGAGGGAAAGAGCAACGGAGCCTCCTCCCCTGACCTGAGAGAAAGCTCCCAAATCCTCGTCTTCTCTGGGTCCTGAGAGATGGAACAGGAAGGCAAGCCGGTCAAATCTGCTCTTGATGTTTGTTAAACTTACAGGATCATGTGGCGCGCGCTAATTCAGCACGGACCAACATCCACTTCAGCTTTAGCCTTTTCATCAAATCGACGATTGTTCTTTTCTTCCTCCAACTTCCGCCCACGTTGCCCTGAGACATTAAGACCTATCCGCGTTCCGGAATGAGGCCTTGGGGCTTGAATTATGGAGTCGGCGAAAAGATGATTTGATGGTTGCTTTTTTTTCTTCTCCACATCAAGAGAACGTTTAAAGTGTTGTATCTAGTGAACCTAGCTAATGGGGCCTCTACGAAGTAGCTAGGTCCACAGAGGCTCTCGTCGTCGTGCTATATCGTAACAGTGCGTCTAATCGAGGGAAGGCTCCAGCATCGAAGTAACTACATCAATATTATCCTGCACTCGGCAAGTACGAAGTAATGCACGCCGATACCAGTTTATTGCGCAGACAGCTGTCCCTACCCCCCTGTCGGAGTCGGCATCATGCATTACGAAGGACATTCCGACCTCCTCGTACTTGACGGGACTCATGCAAGGGGGTTGTTCAAGAGCCCGCATAGGAGGAAGGTAACAAGCCTATCGACGGCCCAGGGATGAGATTAATGATCTTAATATTACCATGTTGGCACTCAGCTCAAACACTCTTCCAAAATCAGTCTTACGAAGCAGCACTCCCTGCGTCATACGAGAAGAGAAGCCGGGCGACGGAGTAATACGAAATCGGTTATGGAGCTGTTCGCCAAGCGTTGGCCATGCAAATTTTTCTTGAAGATTGTTGAAAAGGCCGAAGGATTGAACTTACTTCGAACTACACTGTGACCGCATGTGCTCCGGGTTTCTTTGAATCAATTAAAGAGCCCTATCTGACGCCCTATACCTCGGTCTTCGACAGAGTGTCCACGAATCTGGACTCCTGGAAGACGGCCCCGCTTAGCTGCAGGAGTCGTTGGAGCTAGTCTCTTGGGTGGTCTCATAGATGGATCCGCGGGCTCCAGGCGTTTTTCAAGATGCATCAATATGCAACGACTCTGAAAATACCAGCCACAGACTTAACGCACTTCATCGAGGTACACCAATGTCCTCGCCAGCCTTTCCATTAAGACGAGTGAACTGAATCCAGCATAAGCCTGCGGCGGCAATGGCGATCACTGCAGATAGCCCGGGCCGAGAGATACGAAGCCGATCGTGGCTCTAACCTGCTCCGGACGTGCGCCGCAGTATGAAGTGCTGATTGATATAGCCTGAAGCAGTCGAAAGAGAACATTGATGTTCTCCTTGTCAAGAGCAACCTTGAAAAGAGTAGTCTCCAATTGGCAATCTTGAGATCTACTTTTAGTCTGAAAATCTAGCTCTTCTCCCTCTTACAGCTCTCGATTTTTCATATCAACAGCTAGTCTCACATTCATTATCTTTAAACGAGTTAACCGTCAAAGAATATGTTACTTATCACTCTTCCCACTAGTGTAAACTACTTCAGTCGTAGAAAGTATCTCGCGCTAACTGCACGATAGTATCTTGGGAACAAGAATATTGCTCTGCTCGATTCTGGGCATCGTCGGGCATTTCTGATAGAGGCGCCTGCTGAAAAGTCCGCGCCCTCGTCGGGGTTCAATCCGGACTCTGCGTTACCGGCCACACAGCTCAAGTTTCGAAGCATTTGCCATTTGCCGTCTCCCGTCGGCGCTGGACTTGAGAGTTGTTATGGGCTATTGCACAATCTATTAGTCCCTACGTTGCCAGAATAGAGAGAGAAGGAAGATAGGGTAGAAGACTGAGGAAGAGGGATGTGGGGATAGCTTTCATAGAGTGTGAAGGGTGGCATCGGGGAAGCTTCATTGTAGTAAGTATAAGTGAAGCTCGGCCTATACTTCCCAGCAAGCTGTTGGTTTGGAAGCTACAATAAGAGTGCTAGTGCCGGCGATTATTATTCAGTTACTGGGCCAGGCGAGCATTGTCTAGTGGAAAGAATCGAACCTCCTTCGACTGGGCGTCGGGGCTATCAAAGCCTTACTAGAGCGCTTCCTAGACGTAGTTTCTCCTGTTGTTTGGTCTGCATTGCGGATCTTTACCTATCAAATGGGAATATTGTCTGCGTGTTCGACTGCTAATCGTATCCCTTTTAACTTTGATTATCATTCAGACACATGCTCCCCAGTGACGGTTGATGCTGCGCGTGACGACGCGTTGGATGTCTGAATGTTCTTTGTTAAGGGTAGCCGCCTTCTTCGAGCCGAATACCCGCCATTATATTGCCCATTCTAAGGGGTCGCCACACTGATGAAGCGAAGCGTAATACTCCCATCCGGAGCTAGCCACTTAAACCCCTTTCATAATCTTAGAAGCCGTCAAAGTAATGACCCGCTACTCACGACCTAGCTCTCGGGCTATCTAAGAAGACTCGAGGGAACAGAGAGTTCGTGAAAGCTTGGCCCTGCAACTTACAGTGGCAAACATACCTCAAGGCCTCATGTCACTTCTCACGCACGAAGAGAGGAACAGGATCTTCGACATGGTTAGTCTGACCGCTTGATATTTGGGATTTACTTTCAACTTACCATCACGAATACCATCAGATGTCCTTTACGGGCGAGCCTGTAGTTAGGAAGGGTGAAAGACATAATACAAGACAAGACCAACTCCATCCGAGGAGCGGAGTGGGACTCGCGGAACTTCAACACCTCGAAATGTGAGAACTCAGCAGGACGTCTGAACGATGTCTCTCGGTTGTCTTCACGTTAGGCTTACCTTCGATGGAATGGCTCGGGAAGGACATCAGACATTCCCCTGTGATCTATTGTGGTTTTCTTTCCATGCACTGACGATGTATGGGAGCTGACACTCGGAATATCTTGCAGATAAAATTACCGCTCTCGAAGGGCTCTCACGTATCCCAACCTCATCTTCGGTGCTGAGGTTGCTATGGATGGGCCTGCTGATACTAGTAACAAAGTCGGTCGTTTTAAAAATCGATTCAACCACATCTCTCCATGAATTCTAGTGAGAGTGAGAAGACTAAAATAACCTGTATCAGCGGAAGACCTAAGATAATAACATCGAGAGGAAACAAGGCGTGGTTTTCACAACGAAGACCCTGGGTTCGGTGACGGAGGTCACATATTCTGCGCCTCAATCTCTCTACAACATATCACAAATGAGGCGAGATATAATAGCTCATTCTATGCCAGTTGTAATGAATATTTCGTATACCTCGATCTAGAATCGCTAGCCTTGTTCTCGTCGTCCGATATTAGACAAGGAATAAAGTAACTGGAGCAAGCATAAACTTGTGCAGGCGGGGAGGGAGAAGGGAGCTCTTATAAACTCAGCCGGATATTATTCCCTTTCTTCTGGAGAAACAAATCGGCTACGAGAGATAACCACTGAACGGCTGGTTTGAGCTTCAGTATCAGAGTGCCTCTAGCAAGTGGGTAAACATAATAGTTGGTTCCGGGCAAAGAGATTAGATCTCAGTTACCAAGATTTGTGTCAGCAAATCAAGCTTGAGAGTGCCAAATATGGAAATCCCGTCGTTGCGGCTCCCTCATATGATCAGATGATCTAAGAGCGGTGATCGGCTAGGGAGAGAAGTAAGACTTATATTAAGCAGGAGGATCCCACGCCTGTGCTGGTGAAGCGATGTGTTCGGCGAGACCCTGGGCCGGTCAGGACCGGATGAATTACAATCCTTCCTTTGACTCGCCTCGAGCATTGGAACGCTTGCCGCAGGTAACCCGACCCGTAGGAAGGCCTGTCGATCTTGTGTTCGCGAGGGTCGCGGCTTTAAAGCTCGCGTAATATCGAGAATAAGTGGGCTTGCTCTCAGCTGAGGTGGGAACCCTTCATTAATATGACAGACCACATATATTTGTCAATGCTGGGCAATATCAATATGGGAATTGGACTCGAGCCGAGCCGGGCTTTAGAAAGGGAGTCGGGGGAGGATTCCATAGCCATGGACTCCACCATCTAGATACGAATAGCCTGTGCTGTTTTAATCTCAGGACCGATTACTCTAGACGAAGCTTCCAGGTTGGAGAATGCACGAAGCCGGCGAGGATGGCGTCCTGAGCGCAAGGGGAAACATAACCCGCCATCAGGAAGCCGCATCTACAACTTCATAGCAACGCCGGTGAGAGTGGGTGTATGGACACACCGAGACTGGTTGACTTGAGACCGATGTGGTTAGGATTTTGTGCTATCTGCACTAAGGAGAATTGATCTTCAATGCGTCAGATCCGAGAATGATCTATACAGAAAGGATTCCGACAGTGGATCAGGTAATCGCATTGACTATAGTTCATCGCTAATCTCATGTCCGAGCTGACGGTCTAGCCCAGTTCCGTTGCCAATAGCTTCGAGATCATGGATTAATCATTTCCCATTCTAATCCAGTATCGACCTGCTTCAGGCTGATCAGTTTTACACGTGATACAGAGTTGGGACGGCTGGGTTTGGCGGTGGCTGGATAAATAGAATCTTAGACAAAAGAAGTGTTCCAGAGCGTTGGCGTGAGGGCATCTGAAACATGGCGGGTGAAGACCTTATTTTTTCGACAATCGTGCCGCTGACCTCAGAACACCCGAGACCAAGATTCTACACATCCTATCAAGGACCGACCTTCTCCCTATTCAGTAACGTGTTGGCGATCAGGATTCGCGGATTGCCAGAAAATCATGGCGAAGGATTCCTGACGCGATTAAAGTGGTGTACCGAGGTAACAGAGCATCAGACGAGTTGTACGGGAGCCAGGAACGAGACCCGTGGAGGCCGGGAGGAGGAATACGGAGAGGACACAGGGGAACGGTCAGGAGTCTTAAACCTTCTATGCGGCCACTCGGCCCAATGATGCTGGATGTCATCCTTTGGTCGAGCCATGTTTGCGGCCGGTAAAATGTTTCGTTTCAAACCCCAGCCCGAGATGAGGCGACCAGACTGACAAGTTGAGGGGCGGTCGGCGACGGTCAACGCACCGAGATCTGATAGAGGAAGCAACATGATTTGAAGCAGCTCCGAGAAATGGTGAAACAAATTTGTGGCATTCTTTGCTTGTCTAGAACAATTGATGAATGAAGAGGTTGGATGAAGAAAGGGGCTTGCTGTCGAGGAGACATTCGTGGAGCTTTGTCTTGTTGGAAAGTACCATCTGAGACATCAAGGTCTGCCTCGAGCGATTCTCGGACGCCGACAACCGATATGGTCATTTTTGATGATACTCGTTGTTCTACAAAGAGGCTGGATGACTGCAGAAGAGAGACATACAGATGTCGAGGTTGTGTTATTGTTGGTTGCCTGCGCAGGTTACTAAAATGCAGATAAACCTTGCTCTGGTTGTGGATCGGGTCGGACAGCGACGGGTGGGCTCATTAGTGATGCCGTGATTTCCTTCATTGTTCCCTTTCCCACTACTGTGAGATTGGACCGAGCTTCGCGGACGTTGAATCGACAACTATTAGTAGGGACGAGCGGAACAAGCGACAGCATATAATGTTACTTGGTGCCTGACCTGGCCTGGCCCAGGCACCATTTTGAAGAGGGGCACAGCCACTTCGGAAGGACCCTTCCTCCCAACAGTCTGGTCATGGCAATCCGTACCTTGCATGAAATGCGAGTCTGTGCCCCTTTTGAGTTAAGCCACGAATTACACTCCAGTGTCCCGATTCGCCTGGAGGAAGGGCACGTTACGAAGCATTTACCACGAAGGATCTTGTGCTGCTTAGGGTGCTGCTCCATAGTATGAAGAGGCTATCAACAACATTGCCAAGTGCAAAGTGTCGTCGATCACGAGGCTTTAAGTTGAGACTGGTCGATCCATCTACCGTCGCCCTGTGCGTTTTGAGATGACGAACGTGAATGCACGCCGTACGCTTGGGGCCTCGAGCCTGGGTTGTGCTGCGACGCTCAGTCTGCAGGCCTTCTCGATCGAGCCAGGCACATTGATCACAACGATTTTCATGCAGCGGAAATTGTCACGACACCCAAGCGGCTATCAACATCAACAATGGGTCTGAGAGTTGCATGGCCAGGCTGTTGATAAGCCACTAAGTGCTTCATCATGACACTGAATTATTTCCCTCGATTAAGTATTTCGCGCACCACTTGACGCGAGGAGCAGGGGCCCTTATCTTGGTATTGTCGAGATTGCCCATCCAAGTCGACGCCGGCAAGTAGAAGTCGATGCACTCCTGCTGCGTCAGTCGTGCTAAATCTGAAGGATGCGCGTTGTGTGGGGACAGTCCCCCTACCTTATTTTAAGAGCATCCGATCTGATCGATTATTATTAGACGCAATTAGAACAAGATTGAGAAAATACTGTAATGGGCCCAGCTCTTTCGGTCGTCGTTAGCTCGCCACAAGCAGACTTTATGCGTGTAAGGTCAGGCACGCGAGTTTGTGGGGTTGAATGGGGATTTAACAGACACATGTCTCTGTCTCCTGCAACCCTAGTTGTGTTGAATCGACGGGGTGCTTGGATTCGGTCTACGAAAGAGGAGGCCAGAACCGAAATCAGCACGAAGATTATCAATTGATTTTTTCTAGTTGGCTAGTTGCAACTTTTGAGGTGGATTATGGTTTTATGAGGTACTTGCACACCAAGTCCGAAAGCACGAGACCAATTTATTAGAGAGTCTGTGTCAATCCTTCTTACACTACTTCGTACGAAGGAGACTGTGTTTCTTGATCCAAGTGTTCCTGCTTGGAAGCCTCTGTTTCTCTGTTGTGTATGTACTTTGTAGTAGCAGAGTAGCACGGCGTCGTAATACCTCGATCAGTCTCTGTTCGTATTATACTCCGCCCTGTTCGAGGGCTCCTTAATCAAGCCCCGTCGTAATAGTTCTGCGGAAGACCCGGAATGCCCTTGCGGCAGGTCCCCCGTGTTATGTTCGATGCTTCGGAGAGCAGCCCATCGAATGCACTCGCGTCACTGGCAGCATGAGCGCACTGCTTCGTACCAAGGACGCTGCCCTTGTATAGGCCTCATTCCTCAAGTGCTCTCTCCCTCCACGATTGTGTCCTCGTCACGACTACTGATGGGTTGCCAATTTACTTGCAATCCCCACACCACCCATTTCCCTTCTCTTGCCTTGTCGTGCGGACAAGCAGGTTTCGGAGATCTGAGCTAGTCTTGGGACCAAACAAAAAACGCTGTTCTTCAGAAAATGACACTGGCAGCGCGATTCAATCGGTTTCGTACATCATCTATTGTAAGCTGACTGGAAAATCTCGAGATCAGGCCAAAGTTCTTTGGACACGGTCTGCAAGGATGTGCGTGGTGCGTGATTGACACTTGATCTTCTCGTCTTCCGACACGATGCCGTCTTCTTCTCACAACCGTGTCGAGTTTGCCGGGGACCCCTGATGTGCCCCCATTATGAAACACGCACTGTGCTGGACAGCCCCGCGTACTTTTCTAGCGCCTTCCCACATAATTTTGGGCGTACTTCGTACCTTCCTTGAGAGGTTCAGTGAGACAGGGATGGCGGAAAGTGCGGTGCGGACAGAGCACCCCACCCCTTGATTTGGGGGCTGCGCTAGACCACGCAGGGCATGGTAGGCACGAGGGGCTAGACTTGTACGAGGAAGGACGAAGGCAACGAGATCGACTGAGCCTTCCTCGTCTTTTCCTTCTTCTTCTTTTGCTCTCTTCGTTGCTTCCTTCTCTCTCTCGCAAACATTTGATATCGTCGTTGCTTCCGATTGAGTCAAGATTGGATCAACCTAGATTTTAAGGTAGTGGAATGCATTTGATCGAATAAATTTTGCTCAACTCGGTCAGGGTGAACAAGTACGGATTCTGGGACTGCATCCCACCTCCTTGGTCCTACTTGTACTCAACTTCGTGCGTCCCTACGTATCCTTCTCGAAACGAATACTGTACGGAGTAGGTGATCTCCTTTTCTTATTTTCTTCAATTTCTTCACCCTTCACTTTATCTTATTCTGCGATCTGTCACCCATCCCACCTGCGATCCGGCTGTTTAGGGTATCATGGAATGCCCTTGTTGGTGAATACGTGCACGCCCGTTCCCTGTTTCCATCCCACACCTCGGTCTCCCTTGCGACAGCACTCCCGCTTTTGCCAGTCGACGCTGGCGTCCCCATGGCCTCACTTGCACACCTGGCTCTCCTCAATCCCATCTTTCCTTGGTTTCAACTAGAACTGACACTTCCTCGTTGTCATCTGCAACTCTTTCCCTTCTTTCACCTCTTCCTCTCACTTGCCACATTTTGAACTGTGCTTCAACCTCCCATTCTTGTATCATCTTTCCTATCAGACTCGTGTTACCTACCCTCTCTCTCTTTCTCTCGCGCTCGTTCTCTGATCTTCTCAGATTTTCTTTTACATAGCAAGCTGGCATCTGCATTCTATTCTCTGTGCTATTCTTTTTATCTTCGACTTAATACTTCACGTCATTCTCTCCGGATAACCTCGATGGTTCCACTGCTTTGGATTTAGAGTTGAGAGACACCAATCGTTTTTGAGATACCCGACTTTATCATATCTTGCATGCCCTAAGTCATTATATTCGTTCAGCGGTTCCTGTTACTCTCTCGAAGCCTTGGCGAATCTGGTCGCAAGCTCCCACGAATTCCACTAATACGAGATTTGTTTCGTGACCTCCCGCCACTCTGACGGCCTTGTTCCACGATATCGACGCATTTTGACGCAGGGACCCGGCAGTGCACAAATCGCCTTTCGAGAAGGAACGGGTGTTGGAATAGAGTCAACTGTCTTGGTTCGGTTTTTTTTCCATTTAAAGGATCTCGAACAGCGAAACGAGTACGGGGCTGGGTGCCGAGTGTGCGACATTTCCCCACCGAGTCTCCGTCTCACCTAATGTCTGACGGTCGTGTTGGAAAGTGCTAAATGAGTCTACCTCAAAATGGAAGAGAAATGGATCGAACAGAGCCTTCAGGGGGATCCGTACGGATGGCAAGAGAACGTGCGGAGGCTGGAAGCGTGATGCCCGAGGGAGCCACCCCCTCTAGGCCTGCACGCCCGCGAGCTTTTCAAGGAAAGAATGGTCCTACCGGAGTCACCATTTCGAGGCCAACACCAGTACCCCAATGGCCTTTACCTGGGCCAATACCGGCACCGGCGACGGCGTCTGGTTCCGAGCCATATCAACCACCTCCTGGAAGGTCGCAGCCCCCCCAACGACCACCCCGCCCAAGCCATGTGCCCTCAATCTTGGACAACTCCCGCGTGCAAGATCCCACTCCTGTCTTCCAATACCAACCACAAAATGTAAGGGACTCGGAACAAAGTTTCAGCAGCTCTATTCCCCCAACCCCTTCGTCCCTTCAAACAGCTTCTTCGACGGCATCGATCCCCGACTTTCCACTACCCGTTTCTACCGCGCCTCCGGGCATCCCTCCTCCTCGAAGGAGCGTGACTTTAGGCCCGCCACCCTCAGCTCGAAGAGGCGCCTCATCGTTTTATTCCAACGTTTCATTCGTATCCCCCATTCCCGAAGAGAGTCCGCGAACGAGATCTCATACCTCGCTGGCCTCTAGTGCCGCCATGCCCGAGAGCTTCGGAACCCTGTCCCCTAGCAATAGTCCTTCGTATCCCGACCCCTACTATGATGAAATGATGAGAGCCAATGGTCAAGAGGGGAACTCGGTGAATATGGACGAGAGCCAGCTTGTGAGGAGCGCTAGTATCGGTAAACGGGGCAGGCCGCATCTCGTGATGAACAAAGGGGTAACCGCGGGCACGGCGGCCGGCGCCGCGCCTAAACGGCCAGGGCCGAACCCGATTCAGGATCCGTTCGCCGACGGAACAGGTTACGTAGAAGCGTCGAGTTCTGAAAATACAGCTACCGCCTCGAAGCCGGATACTCCACCGAACGCCGTCACAGCGAGTGCGGTTGGTGCTGCCCAAGCCAGAACACTCTCGCCGTCACCACCGCGTGCGCCTTATAATCGATTATCTGCCATCCGACGACCTCCGAGATTAGATATGGAGGCAGTAGAGAGGGCAAATTCTAGAGGAAGTATGACGAGTCTCCCGGACCTCATCAAACGGGCGACACGGCTCGCTGCCATGATAGACCGGGGTAAACGCCCAGCGAGTCGCTTCGAAGAATTAGACTTTCCTGACGAAAAGGCTGGGCGGGATTCGGACCGCTATTCAAGTATGCACTCCCCTGATATATGTATATGTTCCAGTTTCCGCAAGTCGTACTGACAATCGGCCTTATTTGCAGTAGCCGATGACCGGCATCAATCTGGATTTTCAGATATGTTGGCGGCGTTTCCCCCTCCAGCTCAAGCAACTTCGCGTACAAGTCGAGTGGGTAGCTGGTTTAAGAACACCGCTTCTTGGCCTCTACCTCCTAGCCGCGGACAAATGAGCCAACAAACAAGTGCTACAAATGCACCACGGGCAAAGAAATCTTCCTCTTCTTCCTCTCAACAGAATAAGCGGAGGAAGTTCTGTGGCCTCCCATTGTGGGGGTTTATCGTGATTATCATTGTTGTCCTTGGTATCATCGCAGCCGCCATCCTCGTGCCCCTCCAATTCTTCGTCTTCCGTAATCTCGGAGGCCCCTTTGGCGATTCTGCTCTGGCGCAATGCCGCGAACAACTTAAATGCGATAATGGTGGTACCAATGTCGTAGCCCGCAATGTATGCTCTTGCATCTGCACAAATGGCTTCACCGGCGCCAACTGTACCATTGCTGGTTCAGCTGGGTGCACGACGACAAGCTTGGCCACGTTAAACCAGTCTCCAGGCATTGATAACGTCACCCTTGGACAGGCGATCCCGCGCCTAATTTCGGACGCTCAGGGTAACTTCTCCGTCCCCCTCTCCGGCACCGAAATTCTTGCCCGTTTTAATTCTGGGAGCCTTTCCTGCACTGCCCAAAACTCTCTCGTTACATTTGATGGTCGCTCCGCAAGGAACGGTGGGGCACAGGCAGGCGTCCTAGGTGCAGCTGTTGATGGTGATGACGACGCCGCCGTCGTGGGCGCCGCTGCCGCTGTCGCTGTATTTGTTGCAGTGGAGGTCATCACCATCATACCCGACCCGGTAAACGCGGCCTCCGGTTCGTCAATTGCTGGATTCCAAACAATTCCAGTGGTTACAACAATCTCCAGGACCCTTATCAATACCCTCACGAACAGGATCCCTGGCACGACGACAACCACAGTTACCACGACCCTTCCGCCGACTGCGACGAGCATGCCCATGTCGACATCGTTTGTGGTTTCGGAAGATGTGTTGGACTTTGCACGAGTTGCGGTGCTTTTTATCCTCCAGGAAGACGGCATCTCAGACGCTTCACGCGCCCAGTCAGTGCTGCAGCGCTTCTTCACAACATCGAATTCTGCCAACGGCCGTGGCACCACGCTGACAACAGAAGCAGCGTCGAACGTTGATCTCGGCAACGGAAATTCTGTCGACCTGGTCAACTTTCGGGTCAATGCTGGATCTGGCCTTACTGGTGGAAGGACCTTTAAGAGAGCCCTAGAACAGGAAGATGCTGCAGCTCGACCCCCTATCGTTCCGCGAAGGTGTCTTGGCCTAAGCATGGAGAGGCAATAAGATGCCGGGAGTGCGCGTGGTACGGTGCGTGAATGACCTCAAACGAGGCTCACACCAGGTTCATGTTGGTTTGCCGTTCCTGAAGGCTACTGCCAACCAATTCGGATTCTCGCTGTCTCTGGATAAGAAGCGACTGGTGGCTTGGGGCTCTTTATTTCTTCCCTTATCTTACCCTCACTTACATCATCATACTAAAATCTCGGGATAGATATCCCACGATCATTCCATTCAATAACATTTTCCTTTATCATATACATGTCTAGCAATGGGGTTCCGCTAGGCGGCATGGGAGTTCGGAGTAAATGAAGAGAAGAAGAATCTTGTATATACGGGTGAGACCCCTTCTGAAGGGATCCTCTGATGAATTTCGGAAGGGATTATGAACATAGCGTGTGGAGAAGACGATATCCTGAGCCGTCCCTTGAGGTGGAACGCCTAAACTCAGGGTTAATGAGAGTAGGATCTATTGAAATTTAGGAATTGAAATATCGGGCCAGATTTGGTTTCTCTGGCCCTTCTCCAGTTTTCTCGAGATGCCAGCGGAAATATCCAAGTAGTACAAATGTTCAAAGAGGGAAAGCATTTTGCGAAGTCCTTGACTCGAAAAGACGTAGGATAGCGCCGGAAAGCCTGTAAAAAGGTCATGGTGAAGAGTCTATATTGGCTAAGTCTCGAGAATAATTTCATCATGAAAGCACACTCAAGGACATCACTAAAAACAACCCGCCAGCTCCGTTCCTCCTTGGCATTTCCATCTCGCCCTCCCTGTCCCCAAAAACAAAAGGAACATACATCCCATTCGCACATTATGAATCCCATCTCATTTTTCTCACAATCCTTCCACCGCCCGACACCCTTTCCATACGGTATATACATATATATTTTTTCAAGTTTAATCGGTAAAACGCTCAACCCTCGGAAAACCTCTAGTCGATAGCTTTTCAAATTTCCTTTTTCTTCTTCGGTGATCTGGAATGAGTCGCGTGTGTTCTCTCTCTCTGGTTCGTTGTTTTTGTCTTCGATGCTAGGCTTTCCGGCGTACTTTCTGAAGGGATGAATAAATCGAGGAGAGAAGTGAATGCGGGAGGGAGGCAAAGCGCAAGAGACCGCACTGCATGTCGTATATGTAAACCAGCCACATACTACACAACATGCCCGGGGAGGGAAAAGCAGTGAAATAAAACTCGGACTGAGGGGTATTATAATTCGACAAAGAGATAAAGGGTACGCCGATTTATCAAGGTGATCACATAAGACGAGTAGGTGGGGAGTCGCCTGCGGCTGAGCTCTCATCTTCTCACATGACGGAGCATTCGCCTTCCTGTTGCTTGTTCATCTTGCTTCGAGAGATACGCTCGCGCTGTCTCGGTCCGCTTTTTCCCGCCTTTTTAAGGTCTTCAAGGCGCTCTCTGGCCTTGGGGAAATCTTGGGCTATTATTCAAAAGATGGTAGTCATTAGCATAAAAGTTTTTTTTAACGTAATAGGAGAGGGTTGTGGAAAACATACCGGCTGCTCGCCAATACCACCGCTTCGCATCTTCCATGTTGGCAGGTACACCAATACCATCCTCGGTGAAGTAACCCATAGCATACTCCGCCTTAGCCAGACCAGCCGTGGCCGCCTTCCTCGCCCAGAGGTACGCCTCCGTATCGCTCTGCGCCAGCACACCGTCACTACCGGTGAGGTACCAACCGCTGAGGGCGAGTTCGGACTGGTGCTCCTCCTGCATGGCCGCCTTGGAGTACCACATGATTGAGAGCCTCGGATCGATAGGGCAGCCCATGAGGCCGTATTCGTAGGCGCAGCCGAGACGGAACTGAGAGAATTTATACCCCAACTCAGCGGCCTTCTTGAAGAGCGAGAATGCATACTTCTCGTCCCGGATGATCACGTCGTTGGGTTGTGCCGATTCGTACAACAGGCCGAGTTCGTGGAGAGCGTGGGGGTTCTCCACCGTCGCTTGGTCGGCCGCCCGCTTAAGCCAGCCGATGGCTTCGCGAGGGTTCTTGGGTTGACCGAGTAGGCCCTTGAGCTGGATCATACCCATCTTGTACATCGCCGGCGTGTCACCCAGCGTCGCCGCCCTCTTGTACCACTGTATTGCCTTGAGCGGATCTTTCCTCGTACCACCGCCGTCCTCGTGGCCGATCTCACAACATACAGCCGTCCGGTAAGCTGCAGCAGCGTGGCCGAGCTTCGCGGCAGATTGGTAAAGGGTAAATGCCTCCTTATTGTCCGCCTCATTGCCGAAGAGTGACCTTCCGAGGCAATCTGCCAGGAAGAACATCGCGTCCCTATTCTGCGCACTTGCTAGTTTTTTCAGAACCTTGTGCGCGTCCGCGAGGTACCTATCGCGTGACCTAGCTCTCGTCTTGGGATCGGCAACGTTCGGGATCAGCACCTCGGAAGCTTCTACAAGTCTTTTCGCGAATCGAAGCGCCGTCTCCTGGTCATTCGGATCCGCCTTGACAATGACCCTCAGGCGCTCGAGTTCCTCGGTCGTCACTGGATCCGGAGGTAGTTCGGACGGTGGTGCGCTTGAAGGGGGCCCGCTGTTGCTCATCATAGGCGCAGGCGATGCGCCGCCATATGTCCGCACAGGAGGGGGTCTATTTGTTACGCTTACAACCGAGTCGGCCATGAGTCCTGGTCGAACGGGGGTGGGGTGTGAAGGAAGTGCGTCGGGGTTAGCTTGTTGAGGAGGGGAAGGGTTGGCTGGTAGACCAGCTGGGGGGCCACCCCTCATGCTTGCGGGACCAGGCGGGAGACCGGGGGCACTGGGGCGACGCATCGGCTGACCTGGAGCGCCACCGAACTGACCAGGTGGCAGGGCAGGCACAGGCGGCGCATCCCCAGGCATCTCGAAGATTGTGTCCTGGCCGTTACGGAGGTTTGGTTGAGATTTGGTGCGAGGTAGGTTGAGTCCTGGCTGTTGAGGAACTGGGCCCGGACCCGGACCGTTTGGTAGACCGGGGCGCATATGTAGATCCATAGAACTTTGGGGCCCGTGGCGGGGAATGGCATCGAAGTTTGGCATATCACTAGAGGAATTGGGAGGAGGGGGGCCGTAGTCACCGTAGCTGTCAAATATGTCATCGTACGAAGCGCGAGAGCCTTGCCTCGCTGGGTGTTGAGGTCCGTTGCCATAGCCAAGCCCGGCGCCGTATCCGGCTTGGGGCGGGGGACCTTGGTTGGGATATATCCTTTGTGGGGGTGGCCGTTGACCTTGGGATGTCGCTGGCCTTGATGGCGGAGGCATTCCTCGATTGGGTCCAGGTCCGTACGGCATCGGTCCCATTCGTTGGGGAGGGCCCTGTCGTTGTTGCATAGGGTCGTTTACCGGCAACGTCATGCTTCTTGAAGGGGGCCCGTATTCGTTTCCGGGCGGTCCTCGCGGTCCGGGACCGTATCCCGGATCGGCATATCCTTGGTTAGGGTCGGCAGGCCCAGGCCCTCCAGGTGGACCTTGGTAGGGATTCGGGGCAGGCTCAGAGCCCCGTCGTCCTTCTTCGAAGCCAAGAGGAGGTCCGGGGGGAGGAAGGCCACCATCTGGCGGCCGCACCATGCTTCTTTGAGAACCGTCGCTGTTCCGACTCATTGGCATGCCTGGTCTTTGCGAAATATCCATCCCGGCCATTTGATTCGATAACTGCGCTTCATCGTAGTCGTTTCTTCTTGGTTGGTTGGGGTTCGGGGGATATTGATTGCCGCCAAATCTGCCATTCACAGGACTTCTCATGCCACCATTCATACCATTCATGGGCGGTCCACCTTGACCTTCTGCGACACAGCAAAAAGCGAGTTAGCCGCAAGCAGTTCTAAATATGCCCTGATGCTACTGGGTAATGGCCGGAGGAGAGCGCTTACGAGACAGATCCATAGGCGGCGGCGGTCCCCTACCGTACCCACCGGGAGGGCCGCCACCTCTTGGAGGGCCATTTGGGAAGCCCCGGCCAGGACCAGGAGGTTGGCCTCCTCCACGTGGGGGGTATGGACTGTTTCTCATATTCCCCATCGTCTGGGCGCGTGGTAATGGACCAGGCCCACCTCGGCCGCCAGCCATCGGTGGCGGCTGTCCGTAATAATCCTGCCTTGGAGGGGGGAATCTCTGATCTTGCGGCGGGCCCGGACCGTAGCCGGGGTCTTGGTATTGCTGGCCATACTCGGGTCCATACCCGCCGCTTCCATCGTCATAGTATTCGTAACCCTGGCCACCTTGATAGTTGTCGTAGCCCTGTTGTGGATATGGTCTAGGGCCCTGCATTGGGGCGGGGGCGGGGTTCTGTCGCGGCGGCGCTGGCCCAGTATAGGCACGTTGTGGTGTCTGATACGCTCCTTCGTAAGCCATGATGGCGGCGTCGTCGGTTCGGTTCTGGGCTATTCGTGGCCTCCGTCTCTAAAATAATAGTAATAATAACAATAATAAAAATAAATAAATCGGATCGTCTGCACTCGACAGGCCGGCCTGCGCAGTTCTCTCGAGTACCGAGGCAAGAGCGGAAAGAGCGAGAGTGCCTTTTTTCTCTTCTCTTGGCGACGGGAAGACCGGTCGAGATTTGGGCGGCAAAAGCTTCCGAAGACCTGAAGTTGACGAGGAAACGTATGAGGAAGCTGTCTCGGAAAAAGCGGGCGTCTGAGCCCGAGAGAGGGTCGAAGAAGGAATTGTCGGGGGGAGACGACTTTGCGGTCGGGTTAGCGCTTCGTCTCCTCTCTAGTTTGAATGCAGAGTCGCGAGTCCCGATTCGGCGTGTCAGTGGAAATGGCAGCTCCGAACCAGCACCTTGATTAGATGCTATTCATGGTTGGGTTTAGAGAAAAAAGGAGGTCCAAGAGAGAAAATTAGAACACAGTACTGAGGTACACCAGGTAGGTTTGCTACTGCGAACTATTTTGCACCCGTTTCGGTCGGAGAGTTGATCGACGTTTCGGCAAGGGAAGTCAACAGCCCACGATTCGTTGGAGGGGTACCGACTGGAGTAAGTTTGTAGGGGCGGGCGGAGATTATACTTCGAGAACGATCCGATTCAAACTCAACAGGGGAACCAAGAAAAAAAGTCGCACGGGAACAAATGGCTTTTTTTAGTGTCCCGTTTCTTCACCATTAGCCGCGTTCCCAAGAAAACGAAATGCGGTGCGGTTTGGTTTAGCTGGTAAATCGGGAAGCTGGGGTAAAAGGGGCCGTTGAGTTGGGGTCCTCTTGGACAAGACTCTTAGACTCTTGGACTCTTGAAGGGGTCTCCGTTTCTGGGAGGGCACGAGGTACAAGTCCACTAACTTGTAACGGCCATTTTCGACGTTGCTTGCATGTGGGGGAGGAGGACGCCAATCCCAAGCCAGGGAGGCATCGAGAGTTTCGAGACTGACAGTCAGACAGGTCATTACTGGAGAGAGGAGTGTGGACTGTTTGACCGTTTTGGTTTTGTCCTGTAACCTGCAAGAGCTAATAAAAGCGCAGGGCCCTACTAGTAGTACTTCGTAGAAATCGATAATGCTAATAACAGTTTAAAAGGCCGTAGTTGCAGTTTAATGTTGTATTGAATGGTAATAAAAGCAAGGGTCAGAAGTGCGCTGCTTCAACTTCACCTTGTGACGGTGAGAGACTGATTAGAACGGGACAACGGGTTGGGGCATAACGGACAAGCCCGAAGATCAACAGTCAAAAGAGAGGAAGGAACATTTGAACCGTGTGGCTCCATTCTCCAGGGACGAAGCCGTTGGAATTGGGCGGGGAAGGCGAGGCGGAAGTGCCTGACTGACAGGAAAAGAAAACTGACGAGTCAATGTACCCTATTACCAAGTAAATACTTTGTTCTCAATATACCGTCTCGTACCTTTCTTTCCCTCAATCTCCATTGATACTCTGTATCTTGAATCGTTCTGTCCCTCCTCGCTCTGTTATGTTTGAGCCCGGTGTGGCCTGAGCTTGTGACTGGTGTTTAACGGTTCCAGGCCCTGGCCTGGCCCATTGATCGAAGCCAGGCTATGTCGGAGAAAACCTAACAAGGTTTGATACCACGCTGCTGCCGGAGAAGCGGCTAGGCAAGTGCCTGAAGACTTTACACTACCACGATCCTCCTGAGTGCTTTTGGAGCCGAATTTGATGCCTGCAAATGCAACGCTAGAGCCCCTTCATCTGACCACAACGACAGCAGTACCGGGAAGTTCCTGGAAGCAATGAAGGCATATATTGAATAGTTTAATGTCTTGGACCTTCCGCTAGTGAGGAACAAACACGATCAGAAAGAGTGATTGACTGGGACATATTCCAAGTACTTCGTACTTGTACGAAGTGAGTTCAACGCTGCGACCAAGTCAAGACCGAGTTTAATTGATCGCACAAAGTACCACAAAGTACAATTCCTGCTGGCCATGGGCATTGAGTACTTTATAATACAGCGCGAGAGCCATTAATTGGCGTGACGTGACGTGGTGGGAGGATACGAACGAGGCACTTTGTATTGATGTTGTTCAACGCCAGGGACAGTACGACCAAGGGATCAATTGATCGATCCATAAAATCCACCGAGTCTGCAGGTACCAAAAGCCAAGACTCCACTGAGCTGGCGCCGGTCCCAAACTCCCGTCCCAAAATACCTCCATGTTTTCCCCGGCCCAGGCTCGCAAGACTTTCCCAGGACTTGTTATAACAGGATTGTCCTCTCATCTTGTCACCATGGCCTTTTTCCACTTCATCATGCGCCCTCCCCATCCAATCAAGCCTTGCCAGCACTGTAACTCGCCAAGATGGACCCTCTTATTTTCTTCTTTCGGTTCTTTCGGACTTCGCAGAGGACTCGCGTCCCTGTGGAGCCCTGCAGGGAGGACTCGGCATTGGCACGGATCCGGCGGCTCTGCAAGTCCAAGAACATATTACTACGTACGAAGGATGTTCCACCTCAAAAGGGAGCGAACGGAGTAAGCAGAGATCTGAGCCTGATGCGCGACAGCATCCTATCACTGTAATACAGCATCCAGGTGCCCGAGCAATGGGCCGGTGTCGTACGTGTTGTGCAGTGTAGCCCTTTGACGAGGGAATACGCGAATTGTAACACGACTGGTAGAGAGGCTCGATAACACTACACCTTTCTTCCAAGAGGCCTCACTGTCGGGACGATCACTAGCTCGACATCGGAGAAATGCCCATCACCTTAAGGCTGCGCCTCATCAAATCACAGGACTCCTATTTTCGTCCACTCCCGACTCGTGTTGGTGTTCTACCGTTCAGTATATCCCGGAACAGGCTGTATCGGCCAAGTTGCTTGCTTTCCCGGGATTCCCTACGAAATAGAAACAGGGGAAGCAGACCACTCAAACGGGATTTCTCAAGAAAAAATCATAATACTTGCCGCCCAGCAGTGTCCCCTTGCATTTAGCTACTTGTACTGTGCCTCTCTTACGTACGAACTATCCTCCCGCGATCAGGCGGGATGAAGGACAGACGGAGACAACAATCCGAGCACGGCCAATGAATCACATTCCGCCTCAAACACGTTGAAGGTACAAAGGTATTGGTCGAGGTATTGTCAATATGGTCAATAGGGGAGGACAATAATATACCGATTCCCTGGCTCCACGTTGTTTAGAGTCAGGGGGCATCACGGAACGGCTGTACTCCGTTCACCTACATTAGGTTCGGCACCTGTCGAGCGAGTTAACGAGAGCCTCACTGATTCCTCAGACATCTGAGAATGTGGTCACGGTTAGAGAAGACCCCGGTTCACGTCTCGGGCCATCCTCTTAAGATTCGTAGAGTCTAATGGCCCCTGTAACAAAGCGCCAAAGCGCACTCTGGTGTTTCCGTTTCGTCTTTGGCTGGAACTCCCGGAATTAACACTGTGTACTCGGTACATCCGAAGAGTGATTCGCTGAGGCCTGGGGCTGACACATATTCAAAGAGACCGCCTTCCTAATTAGGAAGTCATTTTCGACTCCGTTCTGCCGCTTACCGACGAATGGGATTTTAGACATTTGAGCAAGCACATTTTATCTGTGCATCACGACCTCGAAACCAAAACTTTTGACGTGTTTTACGCCTGCCGCGACAATGTCCAAGAAGCCATTTAACTGGTGGCTGTGGACCAAGGTCCTGCTCGGGTAAGTGCCTATGTTCTAGCTGGAGCTTGATATCTGGCTAACAGAGCAATCCAACAGTGGAGCAGCCATCTCCGTCGGCGGACCCTACCTTACCATGAAGCTCATCCCAACCCAAGAGGAGCTGTTCAAGCGATACAATCCCGATCTGCAGAAGAGAAGCTTGGAGAATAAGGATAAGAGGGAGCAGGAGTTTGACGATTTCGTCTCTATGATTAAGCAGGCGTCCAAGTCTGACAAGCACAGTATGGTCCTCCCTACCGCCCTTGGTCTCCCATCGAAAGGGCAAAACTGGAAGCGCTAACACCGGTCGGGGGTATAGTTTGGATATCTCTGAAGGAGATGGAGGATGAGAAGAAGAAGAAAGAGAGGGCCCAGATGCGACAGGATGCCGCGGATGCTCGGGCGAGGAGACAGCAGATGCGTCTCGAGGCTGGACTCGAAGCGACCGAGTAACGCTGCCACCGAGGCTTGTCATAATTACTTGTCACGAGTTTGGATTGGCGGGGTTGGAACTGTATGATACATAATATGCATTGCTCATCAAGGTTGGCGTTTGGTGGATGAAAAGGGGCTCTTCTACGGGCAGCAAATCTATGCGGGACCTACCGAGGTAGCCGGATGACATCAATGGGAACTGTAAGACTTATCTCGACTCGACTACACAGGCGGAGAAAAATACCTAAATAATATTGGAAATACAACTCAATGGTGGCTTATATCTGAGAATCACTCAATCTCAAACCCAAGACGTTGAGCCCGTTCTCCCCGAGTTCCCCGAGGATGATGCTGAAGACTATTGTTATTACCCATCATATGAAGTAATCAGTGTCCTCTCTGGTTCGAACGATGGCGAGCCCTCACGTGAGACGCGATGCGGGACCTGGTTTCGTCCTCGTCCATTGTCGCCGAGCCCAATTGCTGACATGAGCAGCACCTTAACCCCACACTCACCCTCAAGCTTCAAATAACCTCGTGAGGTCTTTTTACCGATATTTTCCCTGGTGTTGTGGAAGTCTTGGCACGCACAAACGCTGGGGTTCAGAGCCAGTAACTTTTTTTCGATCGTTCCCCCAGCAAAACCTCATATACCGAATTTCAACCCCCAATATCTCGGATCTTTGACCTGTACGTACAGCCTTTTCGACTCCCCCTCACCGACGTCATTCGTCTATTCCCTAGATAAAAGGGGTCTATCGAGCCCGATTGAATCACATTGCGTTGGTGTTCTGCCCGCGCAGGTTGCAATTGAAGAGAGAGTAGCCGCTAAAATCCTGACCTTGACCCCGGTTTCTCAGACCCCTTCACTCCCACCCTTTCTCCGCCTTCTCGCATCCGTCACATACCGAGACTACCAATATGGATTCGGAAGTTCAGGAGCGCCTCAGGAAGCTCGGTGCCAGCGCCCGCATTGGTAAGTTGTTGTCTTGCCTCATCATTATGTCGGCCCCACACACATGAACCTTTGCCACTGACCTGCTCCTCCTAGGGTACGTAATATCAAGACTCTTCCCCTCCCGCCGTCACGCGATGCGGCTACCCCTCCCCGAACCATCGAGACATAGACCGAGGACCTTGTACGATGTGTGATGGACTAACGAGCCCGGTTGAATAGTGGCAAGGGTACTCCCAGGCGTAAGGTTAAGAGGGCGCCGGCCCGCTCTGGCACCGATGACAAGAAGCTCCAGGCCACGTTGAAGAAGCTCAACGTTCAGCCTATCCAGGCCATTGAGGAGGTCAACATGTTCAAGGAGGACGGAAATGTCATCCACTTTTCGGCCCCCCGTGGTAGGTTTTGTCTAGCCCCTCCTAACGCGCCATGATGAACATATATGTACATATATATGTGTGTGCGTGTGCGTGTTTCACCGCCAGCGGGTTTTCTAACGCATATTGCCCAATGAATCCAGTTCACGCCGCTGTTCAAGCCAACACTTTCGCCATCTATGGTAACGGTGAGGACAAGGAGCTTACTGAGCTTGTTCCCGGCATCCTTAACCAGCTTGGCCCCGACTCGTTGGCTTCCCTCCGCAAGCTCGCCGAGAGCTACCAGCTCCAGAAGAAGGATGAGGACGATGAGGACATCCCCGACCTTGTTGAGGGCGAGAACTTCGAGTCCAAGGTCGAGTAAGAGGAAAATGGAAAGAGAGTTATTGTCTCGGTATACGACGCCGTCTAGAGTGACTTCCGTGCTTAGATGAGGGTTTCTGAGCGCAGATAGCTTTATGGGATATACCGCCATTCTTCGTTCTCTCATCTTCCACCCTTCCCGATCGCTTTTTCTCATCCTCCTTACCCCTCCTTTCCCCACCAATCCTCTCATGAAGGGAAAAGCAAAAAACAAAACAAGACTCATTTTGGTAGAAAATGGGCGGATATCCTGGCGGCTAACTAGTTGTGGCATTATTCTCAAAATTAACCCAACGAGGAAATGGAAATATGACGGTTTCTTCACTCTTTTTTTTTTTTTTTTTTCTGCGGTGACGATGCATTGTTAACGGGAAAATGTACCTCAAGAAAATGGCCGGAGCGGTTTCTTTTCTAAAGTGTCGAACCAGGGAGGAGGTTGTTATACAGTCATCTCTGGCACTGAATACAGGCTCATGCGCAGGTAACTTCTGTCCTGGGCCATCGATTTGAGTGTAGATGTATGAGTCAAGTCTCTCTACTTCAGTGTAAAAGCCTCATCACCAACATTCCGTACCCATCCCTTCAAAGCCTCCTCCCAAACAAACCTCTTCACCTTTCTCCTCTCCTCCAACCTTGCCCCTTCCTTAACATCCCCATACTTCTCCACCCCCAGCACCTCACTTATCTCCGCCCCGTCTCGCCCAAGCAGCTCAGCGACCTCCAGAGCAAAACTCCACATCCGCCTCCTCGAAAGCACACTCGCGCCCCTCTCCTCAAACGCCTTACGTCCCTGAACGACGCCACCAACCAGACCCTCGTCGAGGCCGTGGGCTCCCCAGACGGCCGAGACGTTGCAGGGGGCTATTTTCCCGTTTGACCGCGCGGCTGCCTGCCGTTTGGAGAAGTCGAATTCGATGGGGGTGGTTAGAGGTTTGAGGGGGTGGAAGCGATAGCCCCCCTCCCAGGCGGAATTCCGTAGGGACTTTGTCCTGCCAAGGAAGCATCTTTGGAAGCCTGTGGGTACGTAGGACGCTGAGGGGATGATGAGGGCGAAGAGGTATGCGTTTGAGGGGTGTACGAGGAGGGAGGTGGTGGAGGATAGCAGGGAGGTTGCTTGGGAGAGGGTTAGTTTGTCGGAGCAGGATTTGGAGAGAGT